>PVJO010003467.1:0-125918 GCA_004026905.1 Hystrix cristata
GAACAATTGCAAGGACTATTACATAGAAATGTTGTAAGATGCAAACTAGAGAAACTATTTCAAAGTAAAATATCCTAGTAACAAAACTTGGAGATGGGGACAAAATCAATTAACAACTGAAGCAGCAAATTTAAGGATGGGACACAAAAAGCCGAAAACCACTTACAGAAAAGCAACAAACTGCTAAAACCTTCATATAACCACAAATTCTGCTCACCCACCCATCCCCATCCAGTAGCACCACCCCCAAAAGACAGAAGGAAATCAGGGGGAGGGATATATAAATATAAACTAACACAGCTACAAATAAGACAATGGGGAAACAAGGGCCAAGAAAACCCTCAATTACCCCCAATTCCCCTAAGGTAGAAAAAGATGAAAGAAAAGTAGAAGGAAAAAAAAATACCAGATAGCAGAAATTTATGAAAAGGTCATAGAAGAAATGAAAAAAATAGAATAACTTAAAGGGGAAATGAACCAAAAATTTACAACAGTGTCATTCAATATGCCTACAGTAAATTTCAGGGAAATAGGCAAAAAATTGGATGAGCTAACTAAGACAGTTCAAAGCTTGAATGACAGATTCAACAAAGACATGGAAACTTCAAAGAAATGTCAAGTAGAGATTCCAGAGATCAAGAGTACAATAGAATTTATACATACTCAGAATGATCGGTGTGAAGATAGGGTTTCTGATATTGAGGACAAAATATTAGATTATGAAAAGGAACTCAAAGAAGCCAAAAAGAAAATTACTGAACAAGAAAAAAACCATACAGGAGATTCTAGATGAAAATTAAAAAACAAAATCGAAGGTTAATAGGCGTCAAAGAAAAACTAGAAGACTACACAGGATTCACAAATATGCTTACAGAAATTATAGAAGAAAACAACCCAAACATAAAAGAAGACATTAAAATGCAAGTAAGCGATTCTTGTAGGACACCAAATAATTATGATGAAAAGAGACATTCACCAAGACATGTTCTTATCAAACTCACAGATTGCCAGCAAAAAAATAGAATCTTAAAAGCAGTCAGAGAAAATAAAAAATCACATATAAAGGTAAACCAATTAGAGTCACAGCAGATCTCTCAGCACAAACCCTGAAGGCCAGATGAGCTTGGAGCAAAGTATTTTAAGCCCCATGAGTGAATAACTTTCAACCCAGGCTAATGTATCCAGCAAAATTATCCTTTAAAATTGATGGAGAAATTAGATATTTCCATGAAAAAGACCAGCTCAGAAGATGTATGAAAACTAAACCAACTCTACAGAAAATACTCAAGACTATCCTAGACAGAAATGTAGGAGTAGATACATCTGAAAACACTGAGGAAATCAGTAAGGTCAGAGGATAAACAACAACATAAATCAGAAAAAGTAAAGCAAGAAACCAACAGACAAAGAAAATAATGATGGTAAATAACAAACTCATCTCAGTAATATCTATTAATGTTAACGGCCTCAACTCCAATCAAAAGACACAGAGTGGCAGACTGGATCAAAAAACAGAACCCTACAATCTGTTGTATTCAAGAAACACATCTAATCCAAAAAGTTATTTATAGACTTAAAATTAAAGGATGGAAAACAATATTTCATGCACCAGGACCTAGAAAACAAGCAGGGGTAGCAATTCTAATATCAGACACAGTAAACTTCAAGTTAAATCAGATTAGAAGAGACAAAGAAGATCACTACATATTAGTTAAAGGAACATACAGGAACAGATAACTTCATAAAATTTATGCACCAAATACTGGAGCACCTACCATCATAAAACAAAATCTGCTAAAATTAAGAGATCAAATAAATGTCAACACGATTATTTTAGGGGATTTTAACACCCTACTGTCACAAAGAGACAGATCAACTAAACAAAATGTCAACAGAGAAACTTCAGAGCTGATCCACACCCTTGAATGTATGGACCTAACAGATATGTACAGAGTATTCCACCCCTCCACAGGAGAATATACATTCTTTTCAGCAGCACATGGTACTTTCTCCAAAATAGATTATATACCAGTTCATGAGGGTGGCCAAAGTAAATATAAACAAATTAAAAATATCCCATGCATATTATCTGACCACACTGCAATGAAAATAGAAATCAATGAAAGAAGAAAACTCAGAAAAAGGAAATGTTCATGGAAACTTAAAAACATACTCCTAGGCAACCAATAAGTCAGAGAAGAAATTAAAGAAATTTTAAAAATTTTAAAAATTTCTGGAAGATAATGACAATGACCACACAACTCAAAGAAACCTTTGGGATATGTTGAAAGCAGTCCTAAGAGGAAAATTTATTGCAATTAATGCACACATCAAGAAAAAAGAACAAGCCCAAATAAACAACCTTATGAACAGTCTTGAGATACTACAGAAACAACAACAAACCAGTCCAAACCAAAACTAAGGAGGGAAATCATACAGATGTGAGCAGAAAATAATGGAATTGAAACCAAAAAGCTATACAACAAATACATCAAGCAAAGAGTTGGTTCTTTGAAAGAATAAATAAAATAGACAAGCCACTAGCAAGACTTACTAAGAGAAAGAGAGAAAAGACCCATATAAATACAATTAGAAATGACAAAGGTGCAATTACAAAAGATGTTATCAAAATCCAGAAGATAGTGAGTAACTATTTTGAAAAATTATATTCCCACAAACTAGTAAATACAGAAGAAATGGACAGATTTCTAGACACAAACAAACTACCAAAATCGACTCAAGAAGACATTAATATACTCAACAACCCAATCACAAGCAAATAAATTGACTTAGCAGTAAAGAATCTAACAACTGGATGGGGATTTAGCTCAGTGGTTAGAGTGTTTGCCTACCCAGCACAGGGACCTGAGTTCGATCCCCAGCACCAAAAAAAAAAAAAAAAAAAAAAAAAAAAAAAAAAAAAAAAAAAAAAAAAAACTAACAACTAAAAAAAGCCCAGGACCTGATGGATTCACAGCTGAATTCTATAAAACTTTTAGAGAAATTATATCACCAATACTCCTTAGGTCATTTGAGGAAATTGAAAGGAATGGAGTGCTTCCAAACTCATTCATGGAAGCCAGTATCACTCTGATCCCAAATCCAGACAAAGACCCAACTAAAAAAGAGAACTATAGACCAATCTCCTTAATGAACATAGATGCAAAAACCCTCAACAAGATATTAGCAAATAGCATGCAACGTATTATCAAAAACCTGATACATCACGATCAAGTAGGTTTCACACCAGAGATGCAAAGGTGGTTCAACATATGAAAGACTATACATGTAACACACCACATAAATAGGAGCAGGGCCAAAAACCACTTGATCATATCAATTGATGCAGAAAAGGCCTTCAACAAAATCCAACACACCTTCCTGATAAAAATCCTGAAGAAAATAGGCATAGAAGGACCATACCTGAATATAATAAAGGCTATCTATGACAGACCAACAGCCAGTATCATACTAAATGGGGGAAAACTGAAAGCATTCCCTTTAAAATCAGGAAGTAGGCAAGGATGCGCACTATCACCTCTGTTATTTAACATAGTACTTGAAACTTTAGCCACAGCAATCGGGCAAGAAGAAGAAATAAAAGGAATACGTGTAAGAAAGGAAGAACTCAAATTATCACTATTTGTAGATGACATGATACTTTACATAGAAGACCCAAAGGACTCTGCCACAAAGCTCCTAGAATTAATAACCAACTTCAGCAAAGTAGCAGGATATAAGATCAACTTGCAAAAATCATTAGCATTTGTATATACCAACAATGAACAGGGTGAGAAGGAAATTATAAAAGCAATACCATTCACAGTTGCTTTAAGAAAAATGAAATACTTAGGAATTAACCTAACTAAAGAAGTGAAAGACCTCTACAAAGAAAACTATAGCACTCTGAAAAAAGAGATTGAAGAAGACATCAGAAAATGGAAAGATGTCCCTTGCTCCTGGTTAGGTAGAATCAATATTGTTAAAATGGCCATACTTCCAAAACTGTTATACAGATTCAACTCAGTTCCAATCACAATACCAACAGCATACTTCACAGATCTAGAGAAAACAATACTAGAATTTATAGGGAAACAGAAGAAGCCTTGAAAAGCAAAAGCAATTCTGAGCAATAAGACCAAAGCAGGTGGCATAGCATTCCCAGATGTCAAGCTACACTACAAAGCAATAGTAATAAAAACTGCATGGTACTGGAATGAAGATAGACACATAGACCAATGGAACAGAATCGAGGACACAGAAACTTCTCCAGACATATTCAAATATATGATTTTTGACAAAAGATCCAAATACATATGTTGGAGGAAAGACAGCCTATTTAACAAATGGCGTTGGGAAAACTGGTTGTCACTTTATAGAAGAATGAAATTGGACCCATATCTATCACCATATACTAAATTAAAACCAAAATGGATCAAAGATCTAAACTTTAAGACAGAAACATTAAACCTTCTAGAAGACGAATTAGGTAGAACACTTGAAGACATAGGAGTAGGAGAGGACTTCCTAAACAGAACCTCAATCACACAGGAAATAACAACAAGAATCAACAAAAGGGACTACATTAGACTAAAGAGTTTCTGTACAGTGAAAGAGTCAATTAGGAGTGCCAAGAGAAAAACCCACAGAATGGGAAAAAATCTTTGCTAGCTACTCCTCAGACAGAAGACTAATATCTAGAATATACAAAGAACTCAAAAAAAAAATTAAACTACCTAAAATCAATGACCCATTCAAATGGACCAGAGAAATGAACAGATACTTCACAGTGGAAGAAATACAAATGGCCAACAAACATGAAAAAATGTTCAACATCTACATCTATTAGAGAAATGCAAATTAAAACAATTTTAAGATTTCACCTTACCCCAGAAAGAATGGCAATCATTAAGAAGTCAAACAATAACAAATGGTGGCAGGGCTGTGGTGAAAAGGGAACCCTCCGACACTGTTGGTGGGAATGCAAACTAGTACAACCGTTATGGAAATCAGAATGGAGATTTCTCAAGAGTCTGAAAGAAGAAATCCCATATGACCCAGCCATTCCCCTACTAGGTATCTTCCCCGAAGAACTAAAGGCATCATACTGCAGAGATACTTGCACAACAATGTTTATAGCAGCACAACTTGTAATAGCTAAATTCTGGCAGCAACTTTCATACCCATCAATAGATAGCTAGATAAACAAAATGTGGTATCTATACATAATGGAATACTATTTGGCTATAAAGAATGACAAACTAGAGTCATTTGTAGGAAAATGGATGGACTTGGAAAATATAATGTTGAGTGAAATAAACTAGACTGGCAAGCTGGAATACCATAAGGTATCCCTCATTTAGTGAGGTAAAATACAAACAAAAGAAAAGGGTAAATGATGGATACAAAAAGGCGAAGTGTTAGATATAAGCTACTTGACAAAGGGTTCAAGGGAACAAGAAGATGGCAAACGGGGAGGAGAATGAGAATCCACAGGAATAATGATATCTTAAAAATAGGAACCTAATAACCCAAATTAAATCAGTGACACCTACACTGGGTACTATAGTAACTTTATGTAGTTGTGATACTGCTTCATTTATGTGGTTGCTTACATTGCCCATTGTCATGTGCAAAAGGCACAATGTATTGTGGTCTGAAAGCTTGTGTAATGGCCTATAAGTTTGTGTAATTTTTCATAAATTTTAATAAAAATCTAAAAAAATATATACAATTTAATATTTTAATGTAGTGAACCAATATATCAGTTGAAATACTGTTATATGAATTCATGAATTACACATCACAAAGTACAATAAAAAAGAGGAACAGAATTTATAGTTAATTACTTTGTACATTTTGAAAAGATTGTTATCAATCGAAGATGAGGTAAATGCTGTAACAATAGAATGAATAATGTGTTATAAGATGACATCATGGAAGGATAATATTTGGGCAAATCTTGATACTTACTAATAATTTCTACAGATGACATTCATATAAATGGAGGTGGAAAATTTTTCCTTGGACTCAGGAAAAAAATGAATTTGCCTTAATTGAGTAGTGCACTTAATGGAGATGTGGGAGGTAATGTGGACAAAATAACTGAAAAGATTTCTGGTGACTTCTGAGGGAGACATTAGAGACCAAATATGGTTTTCAGGCTCCAGTATCAGGCTAGTATTACTATGTTCATTACTAACATTTTTAAATAAGAAATTTGGAAACTAGAATCACCTGAAAAAGTTAAAGATAATACCTTATGTTAGATCTTATTACATATGAATATGCAAATGTTATTGTCAATATCAAAAGAACCATGTGAGTTCAAATGGGGGCGTGGTGTCACCTGTACATGCCTAGAGTCCCATCGCTGAGGAGGCTGAGGCTAAATAAGCACTTGGACCCAGGATGTCAAGGCCAGCTTAGGGTGTCCCTGTCTCTGCAACAACAAAAACAAACCCAGATGGAATTTTACTGTGGTGAGTTTGTTGTATTTTACACTATTTGATGCATTGTCATCACTAATTACATTGGAATAAGTTATTATTTAAAAACAAATATTAAAGTTTTTAAAATCATAGTTTAAAAAGCAAGTGTAGAGGTAATATGAATTTCTAGGAAATATTCAGCTATTCAAAAATGAAGAAGAAAAAGTGAAATACATGAAAAATAAAGCAGTGGGAAAATCAATTACAAATGAAAGCTAACATAGTCAAACAGCTATAATTATCATTCACTGTACAATATGTAGAACACTAAATTATTCAATAAAAAGATAAAGTTTCTAAGACAATAACCACAACAGCACAGTGATACACAACTGTAGACTGTCTACAAGAAATATAGTCTGAATGTCAAGCACAAAACTATTGAAAGTAATAAGATAGAAAAAGATGTAGTATGGAAACACGAAGCACAGGTTCCAAGTCAAGTCATATGGAACCATGTAATTTTCTTACAAAAGAGGCTTTGAAACTGGGACTCTCACCAGAGAGAAAATGAGGACATTTTCTAATGATGAAAGGGCCAATTCATCTGTAAGACATAACAATATTTTTGTACATGGTGACAGAACGTCAAAATATATGAGGTAAAAACCAGCAGAAATAAATGGATACATAGACAAATCAATGCTCCACGACTGGATATTGTAACAACCCCTACTTTGTAAATGATAGAGCAATGAAGCAATATTTATTAAGAATATAGAAGATCTGAACAAGAGCAAAAAAAAATTCATTTCAAGTTTGCATACAGAAGGATGCAAATCTGTCATACTAGACAGTAAAACATGTTTGAATGTATTTCAAAAGATTATATTACACAAAATATTCTCTGACAGAGAATTTAATTATAAAATCCAAATATTTGAACATCACTAATAGGTTACTAAATAAATTATGGGTCAAAGAAATATAATCAGGGAATTTAAAAATGCTTTAAAACTCATGATACTGAAAATAAAACGTATCACAATATGTTGATGGCTGCCAAAGTAGTGCATGTATGATAATACAAAATTCATATGCTCATTATGCTCATATTAGAAAAGAATAAAATTTTAATAATTAATGACTACTCTTTCCCATTTAAGACTGGAAAAATATGAGAAAATTAAACTCAAATAAAAGGAAACAATAAAAAGTGAAATTCAATTGAAAAAATAATTTAAGTGTGGGACAAATTTTCAGAGTTCATGTCCCCCGGCCCCAGTGACTGCCCAGTGGGCCTCCTGCTTGCTCAGCTGCCTCCAAGCAGGATTGTCAACATCAGTGGCCTGCTTGGGCCACGTCCGGCATCCCAGACACAGTGTGGTAGCTCTCTCGATTGCACAAATACCCTGCACAGGTGAAAGCCTGCTTCCCAGGCTCTGGCAAGCCATGCCCCCAGGCCCCAGTGACTGCCCGGTGGGCCTCCCACCTGCCTACACATTGGCAGGTTCTAAATCCATTAACATGTATGTAATCTAGGACTTGACACCAGTGACACTATCTTCTGCTTGATCTGCCCTTTTTTTTTTCCTTTTCCCTTTTAAGCTTTTCTTCATTACTTTCTTTATCCTTCACCTTTTTCAAGCCACCAATACCAAATGGAGCCAACCATGCCCTTGTCACTGAAGATAATCCTGGAGACATAAAGGTCATAAGAGCCAAGAAATGCACATACCTAGAAGAAACCATAAGAACAGACATTTCCTAGGAAAACACTAATACCTATCTTAACGTAACCTCCCACAAACAAATATAAAATCAACACAACAATAACAAGCTAAAAGGGGTAAATTACATATGTATACAAAGCAAATGACAAAACATAGAAGCAAAACAGAACCTCAGACCCCCAGCTCACCCACAACAAATACAGAGGACAATGATATAGAGGAAATTAGAAGACACCCAATCAAACTCTCAGATATGATAGCAGCAGAAGTTGAAAAGCAGATATGCGTGGCTATAGAGAACATCATACTAGAAATAATTGTCCAAGTCAAAAAAGAGATGACAATCATAATGAAGGATCTGCTTAGTGAGTTCAGGGTAAACACAGATTAAAAAAACAGAGGAGCTTAGAAAAACAATGGAAAATTTGAACATTCAACTTAGCAAAGAAATGGAACCCATGAAACAGATCCAAACAGATAGCCAAGAAATCCAAAACTTGCTGGAAAATACTCGCAGCTGAATGAATGAGAGAGAAGATAGAATCTCAGGCCCAGAAGTGGGTCTCAGCAATTAGTGACAATGAAAAGAAAAACCTCTCAAAAATAACTAAAGAATATGAAAAATCACTACAATAGCTGCAAGAACAATATAAGAGTGATAGGAGTGAATGAAAAAGCAGGAGACAATGCCAAGGATCTAAAAAGACTATTTACAGAAGTAATGACAGAAAAGAAATTGATATACAGATAAGAGAGGCATATAGAACCCTAGTTACCCATAACCAAAATAAATCTACACCAAGGCATATAATAATCAAGATTCCAGAAATTCAGCAAAAGAACAGAATACTGAAAATTATTAGAGAAAAACAACAACAACAACAACAACAACAAATCACCTATAAAGTAAACCCATCAGAATCACGGTGGATTTCTCTACACAAACCCTTAAATCAAGGTGACCCTGGAGCAAAATATTTCAAGCCTTAAAAGAAAACAATCTACAACCCAGATTGATGTACCCAGCCAAACAGTCTTTCAAATTCAACAATGAAATAAGATACTTCCATGACAAAGAACAACTGAAGAAATGTATGAACTCCAAACCACCTCTACAAAATATCTTGAAGGAAATCCTGGAAAAGGAAAAAGTGAACTATAATTACAAGGACACTAGTAAAAACCCACCAGGTAAGACAAGCAGTTGAACTGAGGTGAAACACAGAACCAACAACAGAAAAGATATATGGCAAAGATAAGTCAACTCATAACAGCTGTTACCATCAATGTAAATGGGCTCAACTCACCTATCAAAAGGAATAGGCTAGCAGAATGGACCAAGAAAGAAGATCCAGCAATATCCTGCATACAAGAGACACATTTAACCCAAAAGGAAATATATAGATTGAAATTCAAAGGATAGAAAACAGTATTTCATGCAACAGGAACCCAGAAAAAACAGGGCTCGCTATCCTAATCTCAGACAAAGTAAACTTCAAACCAAGACTAATCAAGAGGGACAAAGATAGTCATTACCTATTTTTCAAGGGAAAAGTCCAAGAGGAAGAAATAACAATCATTAATATTTATGCACCAAATATTGGTGCACCTAAATACATAAAACTAATATTTAGGGCCATGAAAGATCAAATAAACACTAACACAATTATAATAGGAGACTTCAATACTGACTTAATAGTATTGAATACTAGACAAACCCCTAGCCATTAGTAGTCAATAGTCACAAATAGATAGATCAACTAGACAGAAAATTAACAAAGAAATATCAGAACTGAATCAAATCTGTGAATAAATGGACTTAGCAGATGTCTATAGAGTGTTTCACCCTACAACAGTGGAATACACATTCTTCTCAGCTGCACACAGGTCATTCTCCAAAATAGACCACACACTAGCTCTTAAGTAAATGTAGGGGAATTGAAATTATGGGACCATAGTGCAATGAAACTAGAATTCAATGGCAACAGAAACAAAAAAAAAAACACATAAACACATGGAAATTAAATAATATCCTTCTGAATAACAGTTGTGTCACAGAAGAAATTAAAGAAGAAATTAAGCAATGCATACAGTTAAATGATAATGACAATACAACATACAGGAATCTATGGGACACAATGAAAGCAGTGCTATGGGGAAAGTTTATCACATTGAACTCCCACATCAAGAAGACAGAAAGACCTCAAATAAACAATTTAATGTTGAATCTCAAATCAAAACAATGTTAAGATTCCATCTCACTCCAGAAAGAATCACGGCTATGAAAAAATCAACCAACAACAAATGCTGGAGGGGCTGTGGGGAGAAAGGAACCCTCCTTCACTGTTGGTGGGAATGTAGACTGGTCCAACCACTGTGGAAATCAATATGGAGATTCCTCAAAAAACTACAACTAGAGCTTCCATTTGATCCAGCTATTCTCCTAGTGGGGATCTTCCCAGAAGAATTAAAATCATCATACTACAGGGATATATGCACAACCATGTTTATAGCAACACAATTTGTAACAGATAAGTCTTGGAAACAACCTAAATGCCCAACAACCAATGAATGGCTAAAGAAGATGTGGTTTTTTTCCACACCACCCCAAAAAAGGTTAAACTAGAGTCATTCGTATGTAAATGGATCTTCCTTGAGAACATACTATTAAGTGAAATAAATCAGACACTCATGAGTACCCATAAAATTGTTTCTCTGATATGAGAAACCATAACCATAAATAAGGAGAAAGAGGTGTAATAGATATTATATAAAAGGAAGATAATATACAAAGAGAGGAGAACTAGAAAGAGAGAAGAGGAAAAGCAGGAAGGGGAAAAGGAAAGAATAGGGAAAGGGAAATCATGGAAAAATATGAATAAACCTGCTGTAAATAGGGAAGGGGGGACAGAAGGAAGGGGTGAGGAAGAGTGGGGAAAACCAAGATACATCATGTACAGGTACAAAATAAATGTGATGAACGTGATCATTATATGTACAATGTACCAATACATGTTCTTGGGTAAAAATAAATTTAAAAAATTTTCAGAGTTAAAAAGCTGGTATTTTAAAGGATTATCCGTATGAGAAATACATAAGAGACAATTGGAGAGAGAAAGAGACACTTATGAGGAAATATTATATCAAATACTACAGATCCTAAAAGGGGAAAAAAGGGACTGTTGTGAATAATTATTTATATAAATTCAATGACTTGGAAAAATTATTTTAAAAACATTAATTTTCGAAGCTAAAGAAAAAAGTAGACAATACAAATAACTCTTTATGTGTAAAATTAAATATTTTCTTTTTTTGGGGGGGTGTTGGAGTGAAATTAAATTCTTAACTAAGAACTTTCCCACAAAATAAAGTAGATCTACATATCACACTGCCTCTGTTATTTAGGGTTCTCTGAAGGAAACAAATCAATAGAAAATATATGTATAATCATGCAAGAAACTTTATTTGGTGAGCTTATATATTCACAGACGGGAGAATCTACAATGACCATACACACAAGCTGGAGAGTCAGAAGATACAGCAACTGGTCAGCTAAAGAAAATGGAAGAGCAGGACAAGAGAGATTGAGAATGTAGCAGTAGTCCAAGGTCACAGGCCAGGAAGCTCATTAGAGAGTTGCCAGTATGACTTTGGATTCGTTGGCTGAAGACATGGTGACTTATGCCCAAAGGCAAAGGCAGAAAAGAATGCACCCAGAACTCCGAGAAGACTGGAGTTCTTCAGAAATGGTTGAACTTGTTTTTCCCCTCTCCCCCTTCTTTTGCTATTTCATCCAGGCTCTAAGCCACCCACATCCAGAGCCACCCACAACCAGAGTGAGTCATCCCCTGGCCTCAGTTTGCTGGTCCACGTGCTGGTCGTCTGCACAGACACACCAAGGACTATGTGTCAGCATTCTGCTAGGCATTATTTAATGTAGTAATGTTGACATATCACGATCAACAGTCATGCTGCCTCAATCTATTTAGTAAGAAGAAATGAACAAACATTAAATTCTTATATAAAACAGAGGAGAAAGGAAAATCCATAAGTAATCCTGTGATTCAAGCATGACCTTTCATGTTAAAACCTGACAAAATAATTTTTCTGTACTTCAAGAAAATTAGACTTTCCTAATTAATGTTGATACAATATTCTTTAATAAAATTATTAGCAAATTAAATTCCTTGTAATGTAAGAAAGGTAGTAACTCATAACCAAGTGGGGTTTATTCTAGGACTGCAAGGTGGTTTCCGCATTCAAAAATCAATTGATATAATTCATCACATTAACAAAATACAGAGAAAATCTGATTGTGTCACTGAATTTAGGAAATAAGTTTGAGAAAAATTGACATGCTGACTCAAAACAACCTCTTCAAAATTAACCAACTTTCTTAAAATGATACAAAAACAACGCTAATTTCCTCATCTAATTATATACTGAATGGTATAATAGGGTGAGGAAAAAGGTAAGAATGTCTTTCTCTCCACCTATTCAATATTGTATTTAAAGTCTTTAGTAGTGTCTCCAATAAGATAAGAAAAACAAATAAAGAAATAGAAATGGGAAGGTAAACAGTAAAAACGTTTTATCCAGTCAACTTGATTACTTTGGTAGAAAGCTCAATTAAAGCTTCGAAACAACAGACAAGTACTAGTAAAATGAAGTTAGTGAGTTTAAAGTATACAAAGACAAGCTTAAAAAACTTAGTCAACTTCCCATACACATGCAGAAAAATTAAAATTAAAAATAATTACATTTATAATATAATTATAGTACTATTACAGGGAAATTTTAAGAAAGTTTAGTGATCTCTCTTACACTGTAAGCTGAAAACATTGCTGAAAGCAAAGAAGATCTACAAATATGGATAGAACATTGTCATAGATTTGATGATCCAACATTGATAAAGTAGCAGCTAGGCTTATATTTATGAATTTGAATAGTCATTAAAATCCCTAAAAAACTGCTATAGAAATTAAGCATGATTGTAAAATTTGTGTAAACATTCAATTACTTAGAGAAGGTCAGTTTGGAAAAAATATAATGGAAACTCATACCATCTAACTTCACCCTGAAGCAAAAATATCGAAGGCAGTATGGTGCTAGTGTAAAAGTAGATAAACTGATTAGTCAAAAAGATTCCAGAAAAAGATTTACAAATATAGTCAATCAATATTCAATAAAAATGCAAGGGGAATTTTACAGGCAACGGAAAATCTATTTGAGAATGGTTTGGGAAAAACTGAGCTACAGTGTACACAAACACAAACTTCTAATTCATGCTGTGCACAGAAATTAATTCAAAGTAGACTAGAGGTTTATATATAAAATTTAAGCACTAAAAATTTTATGAGAAAACATTATAATGTTTTTCTCATATGGGATAAGATAAAAATCCAAACCTTAGGAAGAGACTATCAATTATACTGTCTGAAATAAAGTTTGTCATTAAAATAAACATTTAAAAAACCAGTCAAATGAATTATTTACAAAACATGTATTTTACAAGATACTGGTTTATAGACAATATAAAGTATTACAAGTCAATAATTAAAAGGCAAAAAAACTAATAAAAAGTGGCAACATTTGTACATTTTGTAAATAAAACTTCATAGATTGTGGTTCACCATCATTATTGATCAAGAATGCAAATGACTATTGCTATTACTTACTTCCCACATACTGAAATGGCTAAAAAGAAAGAAGGAAAAAGTGAGAAAAACAGTGAGCCAGAGAGAGAGAGAGAGAAATATCAACACCAAACAGAGTCACAGATGTGGATAGCTTGCATTTATATAAATTCCATGCTGATGTAACATTGTGCAACTATTTTGAAAAACATCATTTCTTATGAAGTTAAAAGTACCCTATTATTCAGTTGTGATGGTTAAACTAGACTGTCAACTCAACCAGCTTGTGGATTACTAATACACACTTTGGAGTGTATCTGTGTGGGTCAGGAAGGTGTGACCTTGGGTACTATACATCTGTCCCTAGCTGCTTCCCCTCAGAGTTGTCTACTCACTGTACTTTGTGGCTGCCATGAGCTGAGCAGGTTTGCTCTTCCACACCTAGACCACATGATGTTTCTCTACTGGAGCCAGGAGATCACGAATGAACCTTTGGAGACTGTAAGCCAAAAGTAAATCAGTTCTCCTTTGGGTCATGGGCAGTTTTTTCCAGCAATGGGGTATGTCTAATACAGGAAAGTCACACCAAGAGTGTGCTAGTTGTCCTGCCTATACCTGATCATGTGGTTAGGAAGCATTTGGAACTGCTTTGCAGGAATAGTTTGGAAAGTTTTGGAGATATTGGCTAAAAAAGTCTTAGAATTCAGAGAGCTGGATGGGCATTTCTGGATGAAGCTCAAAATACCAATATATTGATAGAATATAAACAATAAAGGCCAATGTCATAAAATTTAGTTGAGCAAAAGGACTCTATTGAGAATTGGACTAGAGGTCACATATGTTACACTCAGGCAAACAACAACAACAAAAACTTCTCTATGTTTTGTCCATGTCACAAGTCATTGCAGAAGGCTGAGTTTAAGGGTGGGTGGTTGATCTAGTGGAGGATATTTCCGGGCACCCCCATGTTAAGATATTGCTGGCTACTTTTAGCCAGATTTACCAGAGACTCAGGAGAAAAAGTAGAGCAGAAGTATTTGAAAAATGTACATTTTCAGCCATGGTATGCGGCTTGTTCATGCTTGCAGACTATAAGCACTGAGGCAGGGTGGGAGGCCAGACAACTTGGCCCTCAGAGAAAAGTTTTAAGAATGAGCTGGAGGTTCACTGGACATCACGAGAATTCAGGGACTCCAGGATTATGAAATGCCTGCTGAGGAAAGCTTCAGGGAGCAAGTGGAGGCAAGTTCTCTGGTGCTCACATCTTGATGTCATGTTCTCCAGATGTGGGGTGTGTAGCTGCAGCATGTAATGCTTGCTCTGCTGGGTTTCAGTTTTGCTTTAGTCTGATTCTTTTCTATCTCCCTCTCCTCCCCTTGCTTGTTCAAATTTACAGTGGTTCACAGCACTGTAAGTTTGTTTTGAGTCTCAGAGGAGACTTTAAACTTGGACTTCTGAGTAATGCTGGACCTGTTGAGACTCTGGGGAGGGAATTAGTGCATGTTCAGTTTTTGTTCATGAACTTAACAAGGAGGGGGATGTAGCAGTTAATATGGGTTGTTAACTTGATTGGCTGGAGAAGCACCTAGTAAGGCGTATTTCTTGGTGTGGTTGGGTGGAACACAGATGTGTAAACGTCAGGTACTACAGCTTTTCCTTGTCCTTCCTCTTTCTGGCACTATTCCACTGCCTTTCCCAGCCACCATGAACAGAGCAGCTTTGCTCTATCATAATCTTCTGTCATGAAGTTTCTCTGTTGGTGATAGCTGGTTGTGGACTGATACCCGAATCCAAGACCTAAACACAAGTTTCTCCTCCTTTAAATTGTGGGTGCTGGATATTTTGTCCCAGCAACAGTAAAGCCGATCAGTATCCCAATAACGTATTTATTTATAATAGGCACCAAAACAAAACAAAGTGATGTCTATTAAGAGGAAAAAAATTAAACGCATCGCAGTATATATATGCCAATACTCAGAAATAAATGAGAATAAACTACTAAGACAAGCAACAATATGGATGGAAATAGATAGTAAAAATGATGTTGCCCATGACAGGGCTCCTAGATGTCTGCTGTGACTTCCTGCCAAGGTTATCCCTCACCTCTTAGAGGATGCAAAAGCATGACTTGAGTTGTTACTAAAATGCTATTCACATAAAATTGGTATTTGTGGAAGTTTACTCAGAGATTGTGGCTCCTGTCTATCTACTCTTGAAACAATGGAAGTATGTTCACAATATTAAAATACTGGGTATAGTTTTTGTGTTATCACTTGATTTTAAGAAATTCATACATTCATAACTTTGTACCAGAAAGTATTACTCTCAGGTTAATTTTTCAATTACCAATGTGGTGGGGAATATGTATTTATAAACTGTGAACAACAGGTGCAACTAATTATCTATGCTAAACTATGCATTAAAAAGCATAAATATGTTTCATTGAAATGAGTTTTCTGATGAAAATACTCACATTTTTATTTAAGAATGCAGAATGTTTCAGATCTTCTTTTCTAGGATCAAGAGTTTTATAACCTTTGGAAGAAATGTTCCGAAATAATTCCTGATTTATGGTGAAATACATAGAGCTGTAACAGACATTTTGGTGCTTTAGAAATTCTCTACATAACAGCATGGCTCCATAAAGACAGAGCCCCATAAATTATTGGGATAATTTCATTCAGAGTTCAGGTTTATTGCACTGAGGCCAACATACTGGATATAATCCTTAGGAAAACAATAGCAATCTGGCCTGTCTTGTGAATAGATGGGAAAGCAGGTCAGCAGCAATTTACTAATTCACTCAGCAGTAAGGGTAATTACTGCTTTTAATGGTATGTACTACAGGCTGATCTAATTGGTTCATGCCTCATGTTTAAACTGTTCTAGCTTAATAAGTGCAAGAACATTATATTTACTTTGCTGGGTTTAACAGCACATGATACTGAAAATTGACCTTTAAATGATCCCCTGTGCAGTTCTGTACTATTTGTTTTGGATTATTGGAAGTTCTGAATGTTTTTAGCTAAAATGTGTACTTTTGTATTTTCATAGCTTCTCATTTCCTCTCTGTTGTGTCCATTAGGACATAGACGATACACTTATAAAAGCATGTCTTAAAAGCACACAACAGAAAATTAAAAGTAGAGAATTCTTTAAATCATGTGAATTAGAGATATAGGATCACAAAGAACTTTATGCCTTCAGTTAGATCTCTTTCTGGAGAACAAATAAATTCCATTTATTTTTCTCCATCATTTCAAATGAATGTTTTTGGCCTTCAAGTGCTGCATCAAAAAGGTCACCAAAAATGTCATAGTTAGGACACACTTCTTCTTACTTAAAAATGGGACATCTTTCGAGTTTCTTCAGTGTACTAACTGTACAAGTAATTTACTAGATAAATTATGAATGTTGAATGAATACACACTTTTTTTTTCTGATGGCTATTGAGTGGCTCACAGTCTTCCTTTTTCCAACCTTGCTTCTTTCACTTCCAGAAAGAGATTGATAAGGAGAACATTCCTAAATTAAATCCCTATGTGTGTATTTCCCCACATAAATATCTGAGGATGCTTTTCTCCAATAACCTAACCCGTGAAACCACTCTATTTTTAGCTTTCTAAATAAGCATTCTTATTCTGTTTGTTTTTCCTTTCATTTAGCTGCTGGATTTTCTTGACCAATGCCAATTCCATGCTTATTTCTCACTCAATATCACAGCAGTGGTTTGGGCAAAGATCAGCAACAAATTGTCCAGCTAAATTTGAAACACAGTAAAGTTGATTTTAAGAGGTTGAATTTATAGGCATCTTTCATTTCACATATATCAGTCATACTATCTAAACATAATTAGGAAAATATAAATTTTAATTTATAATCTTAAAGCAGTAGGATGTACAATTTATTTGTTTTTGGGATTTTAATTTAAACTTTTTTCTAAACTGTTTTACCCAACCATTAAAAGTAGAATCGTTTCTACATAAGTCTGGAAAGAAATACAGACACTTCTTTTACATTAGGGCCTAAGGCAAATATTTTTCAGTCTTATTTTTATCATAGCATTTATTATCTAACCAATTTTCCAAAGATATTTCAAGTGCATCACTTCTGTGGCTTACACAGACCTTTAAGAGTGAAGATTCTGGGAAATAGTGCAAACTTTTGTGTGCAAAGCCAGCTTCGGATCTGGAATTTAACAATTAGGGTGCTAACGACAGGAGTTCTGAGTTTGCATAGATATTAGGGGAAATCAGAGACAGGTACTTCTTAATGGGTTTCTATCTTCTCAGAATAATTTGTCTAAGTATAGCAAATAATGTATTTTTAGAAAAACTTTCTATTTCTTCTTATTTCAGCTGTTTACCTTGGGTTAATAATTTACTAGATAAAATTGAATGTGATTAGATAGCTAAAGTCAATATTGCTTTGAATTTACAGTACTCTAAACTTGACTAGAATGAATAGGGAGAATAAGGAAGTATAATGTCAAGTTTTGATGTATGCTAATATGAAAGGAGAGCACTTGGCAAAATTTATAAGTCAATGAAGGGTTCATTTATTCATTTTTGAGCAATTTGATTAATTCAATGAACACATTGATTATCAAGTGCTGACTTCTGAGAAAGAAAATGAATGAATATAATCTCTGTTCATGCAGAGTTCACATTCAAATTCAAAGTGAATAAATTAATTATGGAGAGTAAAGAAGAAAGTAAAGCTCTCACTAAAATTTAGAGTTTTGAATATATACCCTTGATGTTTGTTCTCATGTTAATATTTTTATCACGTCCTAGTTCTACTAACTTCTATATGGAAAAATATGTTAGTTTCCCTAAATTTGACAAAAGTCTCACTGGCTCTCAAAAGAATGTGAACGTTTTCGCTGGCTTCAGCCTACTAATTTTACTGTGAGGGAGGAAACACTCTCCCCTGTTAAGCTATTGGAATTTAGGTAGCATTGTCTTGGCTTGTTCCTAGCGAGGAGGCTGTGGCTGAAATCTATTTCCGGTGCATTAGAGCACTCTGTTCCTTTGTCACAAAGTCTATAGATGGACATATAAGCCAAAAATAACCAATTTGAATATTGATTCAATGACTAATAAATTATTTTCTGCATTTCCTTTTTAACCTCGGGGCACTGAACACTGATAGGCTTCAAGCCACTTTTCCATCCTAAGTGAAAAGTATTCTTATAGTAAAGACAAAATATGGCACAGAGGATACAAGTGAGCTAGATTTGTGGAAAATAACTCCAATACCACTATCAAAATCAGTATGTGCATGTAAATGTGAAGACAAAGTAATTCCTGGACTATTCTACCATTTTTAATTAACTAGTGCACATTGTGTTCTTTTATCTTACAAATGTGATACTATCAGCTTTCTGGAAAATTATATGAAATAATTAATATAAAATATCAATTATTGAAGTTATGTTCTCATCTACACAGTGTAAAATTTAAGTATAGATTTTTCGGAATTGTGTTAGAAATATGTACATATGGAAGACTGACACTCGAGAAATAGTAGTTATTTAAATCTGCCTTTCCTGCATGCAAATTGGCCATCTGAGGTTTTGTTTCTGCTTCTGTTTATGTTCAAAATTCTGAGAACAGGGTTGAGGTGACAAAAATTGCCCAGCTCCTGAGATACAGTGAGAGTGGTGATCCAAGAGAAAAGAGATAAAACTCAAAATATTAATTCTATCTTCATTCTCTCCATTTATCTGCTAAATTAAGCAGAAACATGGCTTATAAAGCTTTCTATAAAATGGCTCATAACTACATTTTTCCAACTCTGTGAATTTTATCATAATTTTCTAGAATGTTATTTGAAATTCCATTGCTGATGAAGAGTAAAGATGCTGACTAGTCTGAGGCATCTCTTCTAAAATATTACATGCCAAAAATTGCATATATATCTACCTTTGGGGAAAAAAATCGCCTATGTAAACTTTATAAAAAGTCTCAAAATTATAATGTAGAGAAGTAATTCAGAATGAGTTAATGAAATGACTGTTGAATATTTTCAAGATCATTCCAAATTAATAAAATTAAATACAATATTTTCTAAATAATTATAATAAAGATTATTTTGAAGTTGGAAATACATATAATAATGCATGCAATTAAAATTGATAATGAAATCAGCTTTAAAAATCAGCTGTAATAATCTGTCACATTAATCTGAGTGTAAGTATATCAACAAAACTAGGAAGTAAAAGAAAGATACATCTATATCAATATCTATATCTATATCATTACTGAGACAAAATACCAGATACCCACAATTTAAAGACTTAATGGAGTAGAGGTTTATTTTGGCTCAAAGGTAAGAAGTTTCAGTCCATATGTAACAGGCTTGGGCACAGGAATGATGCAGCAGAAAAGTCTGCACTGAGGAAAATGGCAGAGGTCATGGCGGCCTGGAAGCAGAGAGAGAAGAGAGGATCCCAGGAGGGATACGTGCCCCATAATTCAATCACCTTTCAAGGGCCCTGTTTCTAAGAGCAGGAGGTAGATGAGGACTATTCATCTAAACCAAAACATATACTGACTAATTTACTGGTGTTACTCTTTTTGGGATAATCAACAGACAGTGAAATATACAGTAGGATTTGAAATATGACAATTGTCTTATTTCTTAAAATTTAAATATATACAGATAGAAACGTACCAATAACTACCAATATAATTAATTAATACTGAATATATAAACTAATAGGTATATAGAGCAATTTCCAAAAGTGAAAGAAATATATTTGTTTTCAGCTCTTATAAGAAAGTGTAAAAACAACTTGGTTACTTGTAAGTGATAAACTTGCAAATAACTCATAAATAATTAAAGAGCTATTGGTGTGGCGTGGCTCAAAAATGTTCCCCAAAATGTTCATATGTTTGGAAATAGAATTTTGGAAGATGATTAATCATGGAGGTACCATTAATTAATGGATTCCTCCATTGGTGAGTTCATAGCTGGATGTACTCTTAGGATGTGGGACTTGCTTTGAGGAATGACTTAACTGGGGACATTATCTATGATATAAAAAAAAATATAACTCCAACCTGCTACAGGTCAGACAGGCCATGTTTGTGTCCCCCAAATCAAAGGATGAATTCTAAGAAGCAATGGAGGTTGAGAATAGGAAAGATTTATTGAGAGATAACTCCAGAGAGACAGGAGGGGATCCGAAAGTGGGTGGTAACCAAGGCCCTTGGTGAGGGGTAATTTATTACAGCAAAGTCACAATGTGGGTACAACATGGGTCAAACTACAATGAACCTATAGGATGACAAGTACAGCTGTTTAGTTAATATTGATCTAATAGGGAAGAGGGTCACGTAGCAAGGGTACATAGAAAGAACAAGGCATTTTGGGAAGGGATGGGGCCAGATGCTCTCTCTGGTCACCTACCTGAGTGACTGATGCCTAGCTGGACTTCCTGGACAGGGGGTGCTAATGATAGTATAATCCCAAGGAGGCATGTAGGCCCAGTCATTGCATCTTTACCTTGAGGCCTGGCCTTCTTCAGATACACCTCCAGCCATAATTCTGATGTCTTTATTCTTTCTGCTGACTTCCTTGAGAGCCCAGACCCTCTGTGACTGTATATTAATTTCCATGTAACTCAGCCTCCTAGCATATCTGGAAAGGTATGTTTTTGTGTCCCTTTTCTCTTTCCCTGACTTTTTGCTCTCTCTGATTCCTGGATACTCTGAAGTAAGTGTCTTCCACTATGTGATTTCTGCCTTGGAGTCAGCTAACCGTGGATTTTGACTTCCAAAACTGTAGACCAAAATAAACCATTTCTTCCTTAAACTGTGTATGTCAGGTAATTGGCTTCAGTAATGAAAAGCTGCTTAACCCAGATATGAAGTACATTGTACATATACGAAAATATATTCTAAGCATTATAGTACTTATATAATTTTAATTAAAATAACTTGCTCAAAAATGCACAAAACTTACCACTGTATATTTTTCCATATCAAAAGATACCATATCAATGATACCATATCATACCATATCAATAGATAGTTATAGTAAACCTTTGTAACAAGGACCTAAAATGATATCATCACATTATACAAAACACTGAAAGTTGAAAAATAAATTGGAAAAAAATTATCAGGGAGGGCTTTCATAGGTCAAATATTAAGATCATTCATGATGCCTAATTATTTATCAAGTCTCAATAAACAAATGGGGTGCTAAAGTGAGAAAAGTAACAAATTGATCATTGAATTATACAATATTAAACAATACATAAAACATAAATAATGAATATCACATAGCTAATAAGATTTCTCTATAAAATACATGGAAAGTTTAACCTGAAAATAATTAATTAGTATGTAGTGTCAATTCATGCTTAATGATTGTTTCTTCTGTTTAAAACAGTATATGTTCAATCATTGAAGAAATTTTAAAGTTTGTGAGTATAAGTAAGGAGAACATTTTTTACTCTTTCCCGCTAAACACACAACATCCCACCTTCACTGGTAATCGAAGTGTCAATCTTTTTGTATTGGTCACTTTCCCATTGTGGAAACAAAATACCCAACACCTGAATCTTAAAGGAGGAGAGGTTTATTTTGGCTCATGGTTGCAAGGGTATCAGTCTTTGTCAGCAGTCTCTAAGGCAAAAACACATGGTAAAATGGCCTGGTAGAGGAAAACAGTTCACATTATGGTGGCCAAGTGGCAGAGAGAGAAGGGAGAAGCTGGGGACAAGAATACACCCCTCCTGGTCGGATCCCAGTCACCCACCTACTACCAGGCTCTACTTTCTAATACTAAGATTTAGGGAAAATCAAGGGGCAACTTCAGTCTACTGGAAAGATGAAGGAAGGAAGATCCAAAAAAATAGTAAAAGTCAGGAGAGTAAATAGATTGGTACTGTATTAATTCTACCCCCCCAAGTATTTCAAAGTCTCAAATTCTTTGGATTCACCCTTATTGCTAGTTATTTAAAAGTGGTTGAAATTCTTATTCTTGGGATTGTAAGAAACTTGGCACTGACCTAGTACATCTAAAAATCTTCAAAATAATTTTATTTTAACAGTTGTGTCATGTGATTTACCACCAAGAGTTTTTTGACAATGCGTAAGTAGCTTATAATAATATTTCAATTTTCCTACCAATTACACTGTTTCGTTTGTCCCAAAACATGGAAGTAAATCTCTCCTTTATTCCCCAAGGAAATGATATCGCTCAGAAGTTTTAAACAGGGTTAAGAGACTTGGCAAATTTCCTTTCCTTGCAACTCATAGAATTGGATGCAAAAAAGAAAATCAGAAAATTGCCTGAGCCATCATTTTAGTGGCAACGATAGTGGCAGAGAAGAAATATGTGAGAGTTATTTTTAAACATTTAGATGCTCAAGTCCGTGGCACATGTTGTTAATGAATGAATAAACACTATTGCTTTAAAGTTCCACAAAGTATATTCTTTCACATGGAATTAGTCTCTTGTCATCTTTGTCCTTCGTACTCACGTCTCCTGAAATATATATCTTCTGTCTCCTGTCCTCGTTCTATGAGTCCTTAGGCCTCAGGCTTTGCTCACTAATTATTCACTCCTTTTGCACTTTCATGTTTCTGTCTAGTATCAACTCATTTGTACTTATTATTGTACCTGTGCTTAGAAGATGAATTTTCTTATGTTTATTGATATGGAAATATATTTTATATTTATTTATAAAATATTTTTACAGACAGAATATTTTAGTTCAGGCACTTATTCTTGGTTTCTTTTTTTTTCCCCCCTTTTTAAAGGGTTTTTGGAGGCAGCATCTCACTACGTAGCTCACGCTGGCCTTGAACTCACTATGTAGCCCGGGCTGGCTTCTAATTTGCAGTGATCCTCCTGCCTCAGCATCCTGAGTGCTGGGATTACAGATGTGCACCACCATGTCCAGCTACTTCAGGCTAGTTCAGGCTAGTTCAGGCTAGTTCAGGCTGTCCTTGAGCTCACTTTCGAACTTGAGTTGTTTACTTTTGAACTTGAGTTTATCCACCTGCCTCAGCTCCTTGAGTGCTAGGATTACAGGCGTGCACCACCATGTCTGGCTAGGAGCTGTCATTATATGGCACTCTAATAGCACCATCCTACCATCTTCTATTTTTTGTAAAATAGAAAGTTAGTTGTCAGGTGACAAGTCACTTCATAAAATTGGTAGTGTATTTATGTATGTTTTATGAGCATTTCTTACCAGAATTATGCTATTGATGACTGAATTCTCTTTCAGCAATATCCGTAGAATTCTGTATCTTCATCTTTCTGTTGCTACTGTCACTTTTCAGGAGAGCTGCAAAATGTTCACCACTGAGATGATACTCCTAGGACTGGCTGTGAAGGTCAGCCTCCAGTGATACTGTCACGTTACTGCACTGTCTTAGTTCCCTTTCCGTTAGTGTATCTAAATACCTGAGACTAAGTCTTTATAGAGAGAATAAACTTATTCAGCCCGCCCTGCCGGGGGCCCAGTGGCCTGGTACAATGGCTCTGACGAAGCCCGTACGGCACGGGGCACACGAATGGCAGGATGGGAACACAGGTGGCAGGAGGAGAATACTTACAGTCTATGGAGCTCACGTTGAGCAGGAAGGTTAGGAACCATCTCCCGAGAGCTAACTCAGAATTCCCACAGTAAGTTCACTGATCCCCTCTCAGGACGGTGTTCCAATGACTGGAGGCCCTCACACCAGGCCTCACCTCTGAAGGATCCCAGCCCCTCAAGGTGTCACACTGAGGATCAAGACCGCCCCGCGTGAACCCTTGAGCTGCAAACTCAAACTACGCCCAAACCTCAGCAGTTTCTTCTTCAGGCTCTGATCCCCACTGAGACAAAGGATCATGATTCTTATTGCTCTGTGGCTCTGCAAACTTTTCTCCAAGCCCTTCAAACTATTTCTCTTACATTTTTCCTGTCACTCCATTCGGTTTCTCTCATTCGCTTTGTGATTACATATAAAGCAGATACAGATATTCCTGGTTTAATGGTCTACCTGTTTAACGACTGTTCTGATTGAGATGTGCTGCTGTACATCTTGTTGGTAGAGCCTCAATATCTTTTTTGTACAATACACCTTGTTTATCCAGCACTGTAATTTCTTTCTAATTGTACCATAGAGTACTGTAGTTTTATTTCCTTATTATGCATTTTGGTGCTGCATGAAACAGTTTTGCAAATGAAAGCAGTCGTCAAGTTGGAGTTCCTTTTGACTATTTCTTTGTTCTGAATATTGTAACGTACATTCTATATACAGTTCCTCATTTAGTGACCAATTAATTAATTAATTTAATAACCCAGTTGCAGGAACTGAACTTGGTCATTAAATGATGAGTGTTTGTGCAAATTCCTCTGAATCTTTGTGCAAAGATAATCAAGTGCCTAAAACAAATAAGGTTTTTCAGTTTGCAGAGCAGACTTTCCAATTGCTTAGAATATTACCTATGATTTCTTCTCCCTAAAACATTCCAGACTGATCCAAGCACAGGATGTTTCTTCTGCTCATGGACTCAGTATCCCCAACAAAGCTGTTTACAGAAGTATCTTATTCTCCAACAGTTAGCTTGGAAAAACAAGAGTTTTTTTTATAATATGGAATCGTTAGTGATCATTATATTGGAATATATAATTGCAAGATATTCTATAGGCCACACCCGGACATACTTGTTTTAAATAATAAACCAATATCGATACACTATTAATTAACTCCAGTATTTGTTGAGATTGCCTTAATCATTTTCTGATTGCATGTTTTTGGTTTCAGGATCCAGTTCACAGTACTGTAGTACATTTGCTCCTCCTGTTGTCTCTCTTCAGCTGGCTCTTGGCTACGACAGTTTCTCAGGATTCCCTTATTTTGGGGGAGCTGGATAAATTCAGATAGTCCTGGCTAGATATTTTGCATTTTATATTTTACTTCTCAGTAAAAGTGAAGTAAGTTGGAATTAGCTTTTTGTTTTTCTTCTGACTACACTAGGGTTGCTGGTTTGGGGGAGAGTCATTTATAGTTCATAGTTTCACCTCTAAACTTTCTTATTTAATGGATTCTTGTTCTCAGATGCAATTCATCTGGTGCTCTTCTTTCTTCACCATATTCATAAAGTCTACTTTAAAGTCTATGGATGATTCTGTTATCATGTAGAGAGTTTACATTCTTCTCTGAAAAACATAGAGTTTCATGGTATATAATGTTAATCCAAACAGACACAGATGCCGACCTGATGGCAGAGTGTACCCTTTAGGAAGCACACAGGTAACATCTTAATGTGTTACCGATGTCTTTCTTTCTTTCTTCCTTTTTTTCTCTCTTTCTTTCTTTCTCTTTCTTTTTTTGTTTCCTTTCTTTTGTAGTTTTGAGGATTGTGTCCAGAGCCTTTGCAATGAGGTACATGTCCGACCCAATCCTATATATTCATATATAAGATATATACATATATCCCATATATATGTATGTGTGTGTGTGTGTGTGTGTGTGTGTGTGTGTGTGTGTGTGTGGATGTAGGTATGTGTGTATATATATGACTTTTCCAGGTTGAACTCAAAACTTGCCATCCCCCTGGCGTTTTCATCGAGAGGGCTGGGATTACAAGCGTGCCCCACAAGCTTGGCTTGCCGTGTTTTTAAGTGTCCGCTCATTCCCAAGTCTTGAACGCCAGGTTTTTCTGTTCAGCTGTATGAGATTGGAAAATTTCCTCTTTTCCCTCAGAAAGTTTCTATTGTCCTACTTTTGGGGGTTCAAGTATTCAGCCCTTCATTATGAAGTATTTGCAAATAACACAAGCAACACGTATCTGAGGGACCCTGCAAGTTGCTGGATGCATTTCCTGTACTTTCATTCTTACCAGCATATTGGGTCTCTCCACTCCCGGCTGTTTTGGCTTTCATAAATTACATGTTTTTCTCTGGCCTTGTGAGATTGCCAAAAACAGTGCTGGCTTCTTGCCTGTTAGCAGAGGCCATCAGCCTCGGCCCTTGGATAGTATTTGTGCCAAAAAATGGCAAATTCCTGTTGAATAAGTCAGCTGCAGAATTCCCTCTTTGAGGATCTTGGCCCCCTACAATTTTCTTTACTTAAGCAGTTTACTTGTACTTCAAAAAAAATATGTTTTGGCATTTAATCTCTTCTAGTTGTTATTATAAAAATGTTGATCTGGTGCAAGATATTTTAGAAGTACAGGACTCTAGTCTTAACTACATTTTACACAGTAAAACACATTGTTTAAACTTTTCCTTTTTTCAATAAGTCCAGATTTGGTGAGGCTTAGAAACAGATACTTTCAGCTTAAATTTAAAAACAAGGAAAAAAAATAAAATCTTAAACTCTATTTTCCTGAAATGTATCACAACAAGAAACAAAGCAACACAAATAATATGAAAAAATAAGAAGAGAAAGAGGCATTATAGAAAATTCATTATTAGGAGAATTATTTCCTAAAGAAATATAATTCAAAGTAAAATTTTATTTGGGAAAAAGAAGGATATTTTATGTCACTAAATTTATTCTTAAACATTTCTCTGAAGGTCCTAGAAAATGAGGTAAGAATCTTAAATTTTTAAAGTTAGATAAAAGTTTAAACTGTTAATATTTACATTGCGTAGCTCTTTATCCTAGAAAAAGTAAAGCATTTTCCTTGCACATTATTTGAATTCATAAGCTAATTATGGAAGTGGTCCCCATAAATGATCAACATATAAAATCAACAAAGTTTCTAAAATAAAAGTGATAAAAATTACACCATAAAGGGAAAAGGGACTAATACCAAAAACAAATAAAATAAAAAGCATATTGCAATGAAGAAAAGGCTTGAATAAGTATAACAAAATATCTCTTCTCTAGGGGGAAAATAACACTATGAAATCATTCTTCTACCCATTTTAACTATGAATTCAAAGTAACCTCATTTGTAACTGACCCTACAAGATGGTTGAAATGAGACTGCATCAAGAAATGGAAAAATGTTAATGATCTTACTGTTTTAAGAAGATGAGCAGGTATAATATATGTTCTTACTGATATCAAAACAGTATAAAACTAGAATGATTAAAAACATGTGGTATTGGCATACAGATATGAAAATTAGACTAGTTGAAAGAAATAGTGGCCAGTGATTTTAAGTTGTCAACTACATTCAGTGCAAAAATATAATAATTTAACCAAAAATGCTGTTGATAAAGCCAACTGTAACATTTGGCCCTGGCAATTGACCATTCATTTGATAAAAGAAATAAGTTCCTAAAATTAAAACACTAGAACATAATGGAGGTACTATTTTTGAATAATTATATGAGAAAAACTATAAAAGGTACACAACTACAGAAGAAAAATTGTTTAAGCCTTAAACCTATGCTTTATAAAAAGAAAAATAAAATATTAATGAAAATTATGCATATTAAAAGAAAAAGAGTAAATATTCATTCATAAAATATGAACAGAAAATAATACTAAATTATTATCAAAGGGTTATTAAAATTTTCTCTGCTTCATATTTTGCTACATATGTTCTATTTCCCCTCATTAAAATGGAAATTCCCAACAAGAGCAGGGATTTGGGTTAGGATACTACTGTATTCACTATGTTCTAAGAATGATGTTAATTGAGAATACAGTAGGTTTTCAGCTTAAAAAGTATGGAGAATACAGAGATTATGTTAAAAATATAAACAAAATGAAAAAAACATCTTAATTTCTAAAATATTAATATAGTTCTTGGAAAAATTTGGGAACTAATGAACTCAATACGGTTTTGCATATTCTGCAACTCTGTAGTGACTTCTGAAGAGCAAATCGGTGCTATCAATGAAATTTGACTTTTTCTATTCCATTAGAAGAAGCAAACCAGAAAAATCAGTTTCGTCTTATTCTCCATTTTGTAAGCAAAAAAAATCACTATTTTAATAATGAAAAAGGAAGACATAGAAATATTTTAATAAATTTTGGTCCTTTTATATTATTATTTTTGTGAGATTATTAAAAAGAATATAATAAATGTAATGTCATAAAAACACTAAAATGCATTAAGATGTTACAAAGCTCCTTACTATGTGTGATTGGTACTTTCTTTCTAGTGCTCCTATTTATTTAGGTATCTATGTATATAAGCATGTATGTGTCTGTATTTGAGAAAATCCATTTGAACCTGCTATTCCCCTTCTTGGCATCTTCCCAAAAGAGTTAAAAACATCATATTACAGGAGTACATGCATACATATATTTATAGCAGCGTACTTTATAATTGCTAAATATTGGAAGTGGCCTACGTGTCCATCAACACATGAATGAATAAAGAAAATGTGGTATTACACACAATGAAGCACTATTCTGCCATAAAGAAAGATAAAGTTGAGTCATTTGTAGGGAATTGGGTGCATCTTGAGTCCATAATGTTAAGTGAAATAAATCAGACACTCAACCATAAACACCACATGGTTTCTTTTACAAGAGAAATTTAAAGTATAAATAAAGACCAAAATAAAAGATAGATAACAGTAAGTAGAGAGATAGATCTTTTTCAAAGGGGAAGGTGATCAAGAGATGGAGTAGGGGAGGGGAGGGACAGGGGATGGAAAAAGAAATTCAGATATGTCATATTCATTTAAAACTACACACAAGGAATGTAAACATTATATACTGCAAATACATACAAGAAAGGTGGAGATCAAGAGATGGGTGGAGGGTGGAGGGAGAAAAGGGAAAGAGGATGAAGAAAGGAATTAAGACGTATTATGTACATATACCAATTTCCCACAAGGAAAGTAAACATTTTGTACTTTACACATGTACTAATAAAACCACAAAAAATCATTATAAAGCATATGGAAAAATCTGGGATTGCTCACATTGATTACATATGTTTAGTGTAAGTAAAGGGTCTATAGGTATAAATAAAGTAGAAATTTCACTCTTTTCTTCCATATATGTTTTATTTTAGGTTAGACACAGTATTATGAAGTAGTTTTTATTAAAACAAAAATATAATCATCATTTTTTTCATTTTATTTCTTTGTCTACCAAGGATGCTGAATACATTTCAAGTCAATCACTGAATGACATTTTCTCTTCACTTATTTCTGAAATATTTTTCTAGTTTTTCTCTTAAATTACTTCTATTAATATTTCTTTTAGTTATTTCTTTTCATAGATTTGCTTGTTTCTCTTTGTGTACAAAAAAAATTTTTTTTGAAGCATGCTTGTTTACCAAAGATATACTACTTGCTCTTTTCTCTGCTAAAATAATTTTTTGGGGAGAATGTTGGAGACCTAGGCAAGTGCTTTACCCCTTAGCAATACAATACCCCTGCCCTCTGTATTTCTTTTTCTAATTAATCAACTTATTTTTCTTTTTAATTAACACATAACAATTATACATATCTATGGGGTACAATTGGTACATTTTGATATTTCAACAAATTTTTCAATGGATACAATCAAGCAGTAAACATCCTTTCTCTATCCTTTATCATTTCTTCATAGTGGGCATCTTTTAGTTAGCTTTTAAATTCTAGTTGCTTAGTTCTGCCACTTAATAATTAGAACCATAAAGCAACTTACTTAATGTCTCTTCATGTCAGTTTCCTGTTAGTAACAGCATAGTTGTAAAACATATTGTGAGAACCAATTAAAATGGCATATGGAGGGTACTTAGACTAATATTGGCATGTAGGATAACAATTAGTATTCATACTAATCAAAGTTAGTTTTCATGTTTGATTCTGCTTGATAATTAGTTACCAAAACCAGTTTTCCTACTCAGTTATCCTTGTTAATAACGTCTGTGGATGTTCTAAAATATTTTATATGATATAAAATTAGTTCATATATAAATCTGCCTGCTATAAGTATCTTGGTACTAGATAATGACATTCACGCATTATTTTCTTTCCAGAAGTATTTAGCGAAGACTCTGTCATGTGGTATGAGCTTAGCCTGTTTTTGCTGAATTTAATTTAAAGCCTAAAATAATTTAAAGAATTAGAGCAGCACGATTGTGAAAAAACGCGTTACACCAATTAAGAGTCCATAAATAAACTAATTTGTTCTATCAATGTCTTTGATGAATTTTTCAGAGTTGTATTTACAAATTTCTAGTAACGCTCTTAAAATAATGATCATTTTTAAAAACTGCATTTACTCTTGTTCAGTTGTAAGTATCACCAAAAGCAAAAGAGTATACAAAAAATACTTTCAAATTTCACAAAATACAGGCTCATCTAATGAAGAAAAAGAAAGAGGAGGAGGAGGAGAAGAAGAAGAGGAAGAAGAGGAAGAAGAAGGCCACCTCCCCTGCTTGATAAACCTTTTTGAAGAGTCTCTTTAGTATAAAACAAATAACAAGATTTTTAGCTAGGTATTTCTGTCTCATTTAAAAAATAAATACTTTCTCCAAACCCCCATGAGACGACTTATTAGTGGAGTACACACTTCTTTTTTTTTTTTTTTTTTTTTTTGAGACAGGGCCTCCCTGTGTAATTCAAGTTTGACTTGAACCTACTATGTGGTCCAGGGTAGGCTCAAACTCATGCCAAGTCTCCTGCCTCAGCCTCCAGAGTGCTGGGACTACAGGCATGTGCCACCAAGCTCAGCTGGAGTACAGACTTTTATCTTCATCCAAGAACACTGTTTTTGTTCTTGTAACTTGCATTATTTGGATGAGCAATGCCAACAAAAGTGTGTGTGTAAGCTAATGTCATTGAATGAAGGAGAGAGATCTTAAATATAATAGAAGAAAACACTGAATTAGCACTTTAAAAAATCGCCATAAAATGTAACCTTAAGAAATACTGAAATAGTTTCTACTTTCCTTTTAATTTTACTTTACTTTTATTTCTTTTTATTTTTAACCACTTCACATTTTGGATGTATAAGAAAAAAACAGCAGAGTTCATTGTAGCAAATATCCTCAGACTGGGAAAATTGTAAATTCTCTATTTTTTGGCACTCAGAAAAGAACCCAACCACTGTGAATTCTACACACAGTAATTTCTCAAAATAAACTGGGACTTCAAAAAACTTATCCAGAAACTACTAACAAAAGCAATTTCTTAGTAATTTTCAATAAGCACAGAATTACTGTTTACTTAAAAAGATAGACGTATGTAGAGTTATAGACTGACAGACACACGTATACATACATGTATATGTTCAAAGGCTTTTCAATGTTCACGTGTCTCTTTCTCAAAATAATTGTTCAGATTTAATTCTTTATTTCAAACAAGCCTGAACACTTAGAAATGTTAGAGACACCATAACCTTCACAGCATTTTATTATTATTTATAAATTTAAAAAGCTGACATGCTGTCATTTGTCTGGTTTACGGTTAACTCTGGCATGAAAGCAAATTGTTAGAACTGTAAGATTCTAATTAGTTGTTTTAAACTCTAATTTATTGTAGTGACAAAAGGGAAAAAAGGAAATTTAACTGAAGCTAAGATTTAATATTGTTTGTCAGTTAGCACGTAGAGCATTGTCTGATAAATGTAACTGCTTGATATTCTCCCAACTTGATGCGATGCTATTTACAGCTATTTATTTACACCTCCAGAAGGCACTGTTTTCTCTTCCTCTGTGTGATTGATCTTTAGTAGTATAAAGGTTCCACCTTTGTTCTACCTCAAATGTACCCTGCAGTTATCTCTGACGAGTGAGCCTGATTCTATCCTGACAGACCTGTCAGTAATAAATGATGGGCTACAGTGGACATCCTCTCAGAGGAGAAAAGCAAAACAAAACAGAAAGAAAGAAAATAAAGGCCCAAAGATTTTTTTGAATCGATTCCATTAACAATGGTCAAGATTGCTTATACAAGGGGAAAAATTGTTATAGAAGAGCCTATTACAATGCCCGGAATTTTTTCAGTCGTTTAAATACTCTTAAATTTTTAAATGCTATGGTAGCTACCAGAACTGTAGTAGATTGAATTAAGCCCCATTATTGATTCTCCAAGACATTGTTGGTGTGTTGCCCATTTAAACACATTATCAGATACTTAAAGAGTAATTTATAATGCTTTGAAGAACATTTACTTCATTTAAAACAGCTAATAACATCATTCAAATGAGGAAAGGTGTCAGAGCTCAATAAATGAAAATGCTGGATGCAGACATAATGCCCATTAGAACAGAAGCCAAACAGACTTTTATAACATTTTGAATAATATATTTCAAATAAAAGTCTTTTAATAATTGAACTGCATTACAAACTATAATTATGAAGAGTCAGTTAAATAATTATGGTTAAGAACATCCAGGACATTATGGAGCTGTACTGGAAAATAATCCTGGACCTGGAAGGTTTCAATTCATCTGTAACTCAAAAATGGCTTTCTAACTGAAAGGACATTTTACTTACTGCAATTTTCATCTTTGAATAGTAATCCTGCACATGACTTTCCAGATTTCTCTAAAAATGTCTGTCCAGCATTTTTTCTCTTTTCAGGAGTTTCAAGAATGCAATGTCTGTTCAGAATTTCAACACAGATCCTTAATTAGAGGAAATATTTATTTAAGTTAATATGCATAATGTATTATTTAATATGAGTGCTAATAAGAAATTTTTGCAAAATTACCTCATTATTCCTCTTACTAATAATCTAAACTCATGCTGCATTAAAGAGAACATTGGGATAAAATTTATTTAGAACTATTTATTCTGCAATCATATTTTATTGGTCAAGTATTCTGAGCTGATCATTAAGATTTCTGCTATATTCAATCTAAACTTATTTCCATCTAGTTTCATCAAAATGTTTTTTTAAAGAGAATAGGGGATTATAATTTTACATATATTAATGTTCTGCCACTTATTTTCTGAAACCTGGTGTTTTTGAAATATGAGCTAATCACAACTCAATTACAATAAATATTTTTCTAGGGAGCAAAGCTAACTACTCTAGATTCCAATTCTCTACAATATCCATTCAGCATAAAGCAAAAACACCAATTTATTAATGTTAATATTAGAAAACATAGAAAATAATTTCATTAAGTTTTTTTGGTTGACTAATGAAATTTTTCTATTTGTGTTAAATGGCAAGCAAGCTGATTTTCCATTCATTCTGACATTTTAATCTTAAATTTATTAAAATAAAAAAACAGTATCATGGACTTCTATATGCTAATTAATTCATCGTACAAAATATTCTAAAATCTTGAGTTGAAAATGTTCTGTAATGTGACACACTGAGAGAATTCCACTTGTACAACTACTTAGTAAGAAACGAATTTTCTCCTGCAGAAGTACAAGTGGGAGTGTCATGAGCACCCATTTCTATTTCCCAAGTATATTATATGTGCTTTTTATCCCAAATATTTTTTCTTTGGGTCTATTTTTCTGGTGTGAAATTTATTTCTATTTTCTTGTTTTAAATAAACTTTTTATAAAATTTAGAGTAATGTTAGAGCAAAAGAATTACAAAGATTGTAAAACAGTTTATATCCCGTCCAGTTCCCCTAATGTTAATACCCTCTATAACTATGTGTATTAGTCAAGTTTTCAGAGCCAATGGTTGTAAGGGAGCAGATTTAATAGGGGACATTTATAGATTACACTATTCACCCAGAAGCCAAATGCAGAAGGTGCCGAATGTCCATCTAGGCACTGGAGATCCAAAAGATTCAACTGAGGGCTGGAAGCCCACCCCACTGTCCCGTGTACATCTGTGTCTGCATACGATGGCTGGAAAGATCTTCCCTGGAACCAGGATACGATGCTCGCAGCAGAGATGACAACCAGAGCTCCTCCGAAGCAACAGCAGCCATCCTCGATGACAGCAAGGCCCCAAGCTCCTTCCTCCACGAGGACAGCCGAGCCCCCTTTGGAAGAACCAGCCACAGCAGAGCTTCTCCTGGAAAACAGCCCGCCAGCCAGCTATGGCTCCCACTCTGCCTTATGGTGCATCAGCAACAACCCTCAGGTGGATCTCGTATGCCCAGCATCACATCAGCTCAGTCCAGCTGGGCGTTCTGGCTCAAGTTGACCATATTAGGTCCACCACACTATGGTATATTTTTCACAGCTAAAAGCCAACTTCATTTGTTTCAACTAAACTCCAAGCATTATTTTGATTCTGATTATTTTAAAGTATTTACTTTTTTAAAAATTTTATTTTATTTTAATGGTACATTTTAGATGTACATAGTGATAACATTCATCATAGGGGATTTATACCTGTACGTGACATATCTTGTTGCTTCTTTTTTTCCCAATCCCCTCCCCTCACCCCTCATCCCTCCCCATTTACAAAAGCTTTGTTTCCGTTTTTTTTCCTTCCATAACCGTTTTACACTAATGCCCTTGTTCCCCACAGAAGCCAGTTCTACACATCACACTGCATTTCATCACCATGTCTTTCATCTCTTCTTATCTGTAACTGTCTGTCAGGCTTTCCTTGTTTGCAATGATGATGAGAATGTTGAAGACAACGTTCACATACTTGTAGAATGTTCCTTAAAACAAGTCTGTGTACTGATTTTGTTGTAGATTTGGAGTAGGTTTGAATTTTGAAGACGAAGACCAGAAAGGTTACCCACTCTTTTCTTGTTATTGTATCAAGTGTATATGGCATCAATATAATTAAACACTACTAAAGGAACCATAATCATCTGGTTAATATTGTGTTTGCCAGCTTTCTATACTGCAAAGATATCATCCCCTACTCCAGCCATTTCTTTCTGCATTCTTTGGGGAGTTGTTAAATACAACAGTCAAAGCAAGGGATTAATATATTTATATATTTTTCTCTAAGGAGGATTTCTCTTCTTTGCTATTTACTTATTCAATGATTTATTTATATTACTATGGACATAGGCATATTTTATATTTAGTTTATAAATGACATACTTTTTATTGTTATTTATCTAATATTACTTTGTCATTATGCATTCTGTGAATAGCATTGTTGAACAGCTTTTAAATTCTCCTAATTTATCTTTTAAATTGTGAAATAACCTCTAAAATATTTGACATGCTGAAGTATTGGGACTTCAATATATTTTGGTTTCCTCTCATTACCATTCATCATTATCTTAATAAATAAGTTAAATGTTATTTTTTTATTCTTTTAGCAGCTGCATTAAAATAATATGCATGATTAAAGTAGCGTAAGTTAGTTGCTAGTATATTGCTTTATTAGTTATTACCTGCCTATGTTGACCTACAATTTGCGAGATAATTCCACTGGATGAAGAACTATAGAATAATGTTATTTTTCCTTGTTCTTCCCATTCTTTTAAGATGTCACTCTGTCTTTGGCTTGCACAGTATTTGGTGACGAGTCAGGGATAATTCTCACCTTTTTCCTGGCTCTCTATCTAGAAAGTTTGTCTTTATTTTTGGTTCATAGCATGGCATGACATGCCAACCTATGAATTTATTTGTTCTAACCCTTTTTAGGTTACTCAGAACTTCTTAGATTTGTAGTTTGTTTCCTTTCATTAACTTTGAAAAACTGTGAGACATTATTTTTAAAATATTTTATCTATCTTTTTCTTTCTTACTCCTGGAATCTAAATTAAATATAAAATAGACCATGTGATATTATTCAGCAGCTATCAATGCTCTGGTAGTTGATATCATTGTTGTTATTTGTTTATATTTTTTTCTTTCCTTTCAGTTGGAACAATTTCTGTTGTCCTATCCACAATGATTCTTTTCTCTCCCTTATCACATCCTCTAATAAGTCAGTCAAAAGAATCATTCACCTGTGGTAATACCCTTTTACTGTATTACCCAACTTTTCCTCTAATGCCTCTCACATAACTAACTATAATTATCCGAGAGTTCTGCCAGATTTGCCAAAACCAGGATGACCTGTATGATTTGCTTTGTTGCCGTCCTTATCTCTTATTAGTGGTTGGTTCTCCCTCTTGCTTTTAGGAATGTTTGATTCAGTGTTTGATTCAATGGCAGACCTGAGATTGAGGTAAATAAGGTTTAAGCCAAGATTGGTGATACTTGTACTTGTACTTCCGCCGTACTGACCATGGAGGACTCAGTCTTCTTCAGGATTTGTCCTGGTTGAGTTTTTTTGTTATTACTGTCTACAGTATATATTCATTTCTACTTTCTTCAACTGTGGACTGGTGCTACCTTGTGGTTAGTGTGGAGTCTAGACAGCTGATGGCTTTTTCCAGTATTATCCAACTAAGGTTCATCACAATTCCCTCCTCTTAATTTCATTACATTTACAAAGTTCCTACTTCCAAAAAGGTCACTTTCACAGGTGTTGGAGGGGACTAGGTAAAATTTCAAACTATCTTTTGGGGAACACAATTCGGCTTATTGTAAAAGTTTTAAATTCTCTCATCCATTTTATGAAGAAAGTGTGCCTAGTTCGAAGAATGAGTCTCTGTCAGCGTCATTCCCTGTGGTGCATAACGTCTGCACCCTGCCTGAGCGCTCAGGGAGTTGTGAGCAGGAAGGAATTTCATGCCTAACCTCAGCGGCCGCAGACACCTGCTTAGTCTCATTGCAACACCCTGACCCCTAGCAGGTCGTTTTACCCTTTTGGACTCTTCTTTCAAAGGCAGTGCCTGAGCCGCAGAGTAGGAGAGCTTTCTATTCCTCATTCACCTCCACCTAGGAAGACTCTCTCAGATTTCTCTTGCCTTTCATCTTTCCCCTGAGCCCTGGTGGAGCCCTGCTAATAGCTGCTGAACCATTATGGACCTTTCTGTCCCAGGTTCCCAAAGATTATTTCACAGTAGCCCACATTCAACTTTTAGGAATTTGTTCAAATTAAAACGATGATCAACTTCCCACTTACATTTGGTGGTCATCTTTTCCACTAATACTGTCCCATCAACAAAAGGTTACAGTCTCTGTGATCTTCAGTTCCTCTGATTGTCTTATGATCCAAGTTCTACAATACATTCAAGAAAATTTAGGGTCTGTAGAATACCCAGACACTCCTTACTGTAAATGAAGTGTAACATTCCTGTTGGCTTTCTTTGCCTATGAGGAAGAATAGCATATACCCACAATTTAACATCAGTTTTGTTAATTGATCTTTCTTAAATTTCACTTATTATTTCTGTGTCTTATTTTCTATTTCTGAAAGCTAATCATTTAAAAGGTCTTTTATTGAAAATCTGTTGATAAACTATTTTCCCCTTTTTCCTATTGCAAAACTCTTTTTTCCTATTGCAAAATCTGGTGTGACTCTCACTCTTACTGAGAAATTTATCTTTGGATAAGGGTGAGCCTAGCTCTTATACTTGCCATTTATATTCTTAGTCATTTATATATCTTAGTCATTTATATATGTTAGTTTTACTAAGATATGCCTATATTCAAATACTGTTCACTATATCGCTTGAGAACAACTCTAATACTACTTTCTGAGGACTCGTAACTTTCCTTAACTTAGTAGATTATATGCCTTAATATTTTGCATATTACCTTTCCAGACAATTACAAGTTATAACATTCACCCACACAAGTCAAATGCAGGAAGAGTGTAGAATGTCTATGTACTAGAGACCGAAAGACCCAATCCAGGCCTTTGAGCCCATGGCACTGTCCCATGTACATCTGTGTCTGCACTAAAAGGCTGTAGAGATCTTTACTGGAACCAGGACACGATGCTCACAGTGAAGATGAAGACTAGTGCTCCTCTGAAGGGAACAGCAGCCATCCCTATGATGGCAAGGCTCGAACTCCTTCTGCGATGAGAAGAGCTGAGTTCACTTCAGGGAAACCAGCTGCAACAGAGCTTCTCCTGGGAAACAGCTGGCCCCCATCTTCTGCTCCTGTTCTCCTTTATGTTCTATTGGCAATAATCTTCAGGTGGATAGTCTACCTCCAGAACCACACCAGCTCAGTCCAGCTGGGCGTTCCTGCTCAAATTGACCGCAATTCATCTACCATACCTCCACCATCTTTTGTTGATATTTCTGAAATCTCCAGTGGATATATCTTACACATTCTTATTCTGTTCCACATTTTTTACACTTGTGTGTATTTTAACATATATATTTAAAAATACATAGATTTTAATACATATATATATATATATTTCCTTTGTCTTAATCCCTTTCATTGCTGGAATAAATTTATTTAGGTATTTTGTGGTTTTAAGGATATTTTCTTGATTTTTTTTTAACTTTGATACATAAATATATATCTACGGTAATTTTGAATTTATTTATTTATGGTTTCTACCTACTATTTTATTAACTGAAATTCTTTCATGCCTTGTTCTAATACCTATAGTCACAGCTGAGCCTAGCTGGTGATGGATCATTTCATTACTTTTTAAAAATTTTTGAATGTGATTTCCTATTTCTCAGGCTTTAGCCGTGGGGATCCCGTATGGATGAGAGTGAGAGCTGACCCTTCCTGATTTATATTTGCTTATTACAGGCACCCCAGGGGAACAACTAACTAAACATTAGTTTTGAATTACATTTTTTCTTCAGTTATCCTGGACCCAGTAGATAGCATAATTTGAAAATGAAAGCTATACTTCTTTTAGTTTTCCCTATATATTTATGTTAGCTGATTTTTACAGTAAGAATAAATGAAACGTTTTCCTTAAAATTAATATCACAGACATTATTCATGTAATAAATATGTGTCCAAGCAATAGCGAGGTTAAAATAATTAAGTTCTAAATACGGAGAGTAAGTTAATAATAATAATATAGTATTTGCCTTTGAACTATTTTGCTTTGAGGAGTAAGAAATAAAACAAGTACCTAACAATTGTGATGCAGAAAAATCTACAGTCATGTGTAAGATACCATGGTAAAGAGACATCCTGAGATGGAAGACGGATTTTCATTTCTCTGTTTAACTTTCTTTATTTTTTCCTTGATCCCTGACCTGAAAATTCCCACATGCCTAATATGTTTGCTCTGTCACATTTCCCACTCATTAGCCTTTGGTCTTTCCTTCTAGTAGGATTTCATAACTCATGTAATTCATATATAAGTAAATATAAATACAAAATTTCACATCAAATAAATTGCATGGAATCAAAAGAACAGAAAGTAGACAGAATTCATTTAATTATCATGTGGATGTTGTGACCTCTGACTTCAGATACATTGTTTTCTCTTTAGCAGACCGCTCCTCAAACAGTGAAAAACTCCTCTAAGCAAAGCTGCTCATATTTTATGCTAGTTAGCATGGAAACTAGCAGGTATACCCAATAACATAGTAGTTGGGGTCAAGATTAATTTGGAACTCAAGCTCACTGACCCTGATAGCCTTTTGAGAAGTGTAAAAAAGGAGTAAGTATTAGCCGATAATGAATGGGCAACTCAGCACGTTTCATAAATAAGTAACCCAGATTAGGAATATACTTTGAAACTACAGAGACCTCAATTGGTGAATCTGTATTTTACATATCACTTGTGTTACAGGGCTTCTGGGAGTTTATGAAGACCTAGTGCCTATAGGATTTTTCTACTCTGATGGCCTAAACCAGCAATTTCCAAATGGAGATTTCTAATGAACATGTGCTAGATCAAGTTCTATCTCAAACACTTACATTTCCCTATAAAAACTGAAGTTTTGGTTGCTTGAATTTGATAGTGTGAACCACTTCTGGCACAGAAAGAGGTACATATGTTATTTGAAAAAAAACAAGAATGCTTTTCTGTTATTATTTTAATGTTGTTCCGTAATAAAAATCACAAAATTGCCAACGCCTCATTCTGGCATTCCGTATCACACTTGTTGCTTGCTTATATTTTTAATTATTGACATTGTTTAAGCTTTCTGATACTATGTTTGTTGTCATGATACTGTGATTTGAAATGAAATAAATGTTTGCTTTCCCCTGATATCTGGCATACAGCTTCTAAAATACTTGTAATATCCTGATTGATAGAGTGGATAAGAATAGCTTTGTTGTGCTATTGGTATCCCCTCTCTCAAGCTGCTGAAGTAGGAGCTGGCTTAGGAACCTGCATTGTACAGCTTTCTGAAGGTGGGGACAAAAATCTGACACCTTCGCTTTGAGGAATGGGAGGAACTGGGCATAGTGGCACGTGTCTATAATGCCAAGATATCGGGAATCTGAGGCAGGAGGGTTGCAGGTTCAAACTCAGCCTGGCTAACTTAGCAACTTAGTGAGAATGTTTTTCAAAATAATTTTTTTTTTCTTTAAAGAAAGGCCCTTTCTCAATGCAAAGGCCCTGGGATCAACGCCATTTCCTCACACAGATCCCCAAAACAAAACAAGGATGAGGGGTTTTGTTCTTGTTTCTTTCCCAGATATTTAGTCCATGATTGGCTGGCTGCAAGGCAAAAAGGCAGAAATATCACTGCAGAATGGGATACTGAAGCAAATCCAGTCACTTCATGGCATCCAGGAAGCAGGGCACAGGGGAGGAGTGCGAACGAGGGATGCACCCTCTGTACTAGACACTTTTCCTGCCGCTGGGCCTGCAGTGCCAATACCTGTAGTTTAAAGGAGGAAAGGATAATTTAGCTCCTAGCTTTGTCTACAGTGTGATGGCTACAACTGGTAATGCCACAGGAGAGAGGCCCCGAAGGAGCTCTCCTCTCATCACAACTTGACCCAGGTACTAGACATAGAACTACAGGGTTTGCTTATTCCTCTCAGTTTTGGTCTTGCTTTGGTATAACTCCTTCCTACCTCTGCATCTATTTGCAATAGGAATGTCTACTCTGTGCCAGGCAGAAATGGCATGGTGGAAGAGCATGTTAGAGGAAAGATGCTTACCATACGGCAGCCAAAACGGAGGTAGGGGAGAGGGAGAGAAAGAGAGAGACAGCGAGAGGGAGAGAGAGACAGAGAGACAGAGAGAGAGGGGTAGAGAGAGACAGAGAAAGAAAGAGAGAGAGAGAGATGCCAGGAGCCAGAGACAAAAGCACTTCCACATCCCCCCAGTGACCCGCCTCCAACCAGGAACCAATTCCTAACACACATTCAGCTGCTGAGTTCATCAGTGAATTAAGCCACTAATGATTATAGCATCACCATATTCCAGCCATAGTCCGAGCACATGAAAGTTTGGGGGAACATTTTAGATCTAAACCATAACATCCTCCAAGGACACTCCCTAGTAACTCATCTCCTCCAACTTGGCCCCAGCTCCTAATGGCACAGTCCTCTCTAAACGTCAGAGGAGTAAGTCCATGGATGAGTACAGAGACCTCATAATCCCAAAATGTGTCTATGACTCTCTTAACCCAGTTAAGATTAGCTAGCATAGAATATAAACATGAAAAAGATGTCTATTATTCATAACACACCTTTGTCAACTTCATATGCGTTTATATCAATTAGGTTACTTTTATAAATCTTCTAAGGAAGCGGCATTCATTTCCCAGAGAAGTGAACATGTGATTAGAAGTTTGAAACATTGATTCCCATTTTCCAACCTCAAGAGGGAAGAGAAGGTCGGCAGATTGATTTAATTACCAAAGGCCAGTGACTTAATTAGTAGTACTTATTTAATGAAGCTCCATTAGAATGCTAAACAATGGAATATAGATGGCTTCTAGACTGATGGACAAAAATGTGTCCCCATGTCAGGAGCAGGTGTATGCCAAACTCATAACAAAAAAAGCTTCTATGTTTGGGATAATTCTAGACTTTGCCCTATGTATCTTTTCATCTACATGCCCATTTGTATCTTTAAATTAGTTTTTGTAAGGAATCTTTAATAACAACTGATTGTTTTCCCTGAGTCTGTGTGTTGTTTCAGTAAATTATTGAAACTGAGGGACTAAGCAAGGAGTCCTAGAAAACTCTGATTTGTAACCAAATTAGATATTGTGAATAATCTGGAAACGCACAACTATAACACTTTGACTTAGCTCTGAACTAGTGGGCAGTCTTCTGGGGCTGAACCCTTAACCTGTGGGGTTTATTCTAACTTTGGGTAGTTAATGTCATAGTTGTGCTAAATTTTAGGGCACTCTACTGGTGTTTACTAATATTAGAGAATTAGTTGGTGTGGGAAAAACTTGAGCACTGTTTTCTAGTATTAGAATAAAGGCCCGTGAGGAGAGATGTTTTCTCTCACTGTTCACTATTTTATAAATATAAATGACTACAAAGCACACTGTTATTTGATCAACTCAGGTTTTGCACCTCAATTCCCTTTACCAAGAAGTTGGAAAGATTGATTATTCCACTTGGAATTAGACATCCACATTTACGGCATGAGAAATGAAAGTGAGTGGAATATAGTGCACCCAAAAGCACAGAGTTTAGAACAGAAGAAAATGTAATGTCAGTTCATGCTCCTCCAAAGAGTGCATTCTCAAGAGTTTCTTCTTCTCCAAAAAGAGAAAGATGGTCAGAGAGATTAAGCAACATATTCAAGTACATAAAATAATTATATGATAGAAAACTCATGTGGAAACAAATTCCCAAATTCAATATTTTCTTCATAAATGCAATTATAGATTAAATAAAAAAGCAAGAGTTCACTTCACTTGATATCATGCATGCTACCTTAATCTGGCCCACCCAGCATTGAACTCTGTCCTCAGTGAGGCTAGGCTCAAGGGAAATGGATAGGCTGTCACTATACATTCAAAATTCCAATGAGAGCTGAGATAATCTGACCTATTCTTCTCAGACAAGCAAAAATATCCTATTTACTGAGAAAGTAACTCACATCAGACTGTATTTAAAAATCCTTCGGATAAAAAAAAAAAATCCTTCGGATATTTTGTCTTCAAAGATATTTTTCAAGGTGTGAATTTTATAAATCCAGAAAAAGATTTTGTAACCTGATTATTTTCATCATAAATCTGTTTCAATCTGTGATGTATTAACTATGAGTAGAGTGGGAAACAGATAAGCAATCATTGTTAGGAGAAAAACATAACGTTGTTTACAATATCTTAATGTGTTTCAGAGATACTAATTTTAATTACTGTACATATTTGCTAACTGTTTTTCAGAAAAGCAAAACCAGTAGGAAAGAGGGAGAAGGGTGGGAAAGAGAAAAAGAGATTGATTATAGGAAGGGTTTCACACAATCATAGGTGCCAAAAAGTCCCATTATCTTCAATCTGAGAGTGGAGATCTGTGAAAGATGGTGATAAATTCAGTAAGAGTCCTATGATCAGAGAGGCAAGGGCGCCCATGATGTAACTCTCAATCTAAATCCAAATCCAAGGAAATCACTACCGGGTTGGGGGTGAGGGCAATTACATAAGACCTGGCCCAAGTTTGAAAGGCCAAAAACCAAGGGTGCCAATGTCTGAGGGCAGAGAAGACGAGTGCCATGGTTCAAAATAAAAAGTGCAAACTTGATCTTCCTTTAGCTTTTTGTTCTACTCAATCCATCAACTGAGTTGAGGATCACCCACACTGGTAAGGACTATGCACTATACTCAGCCTACCGATTTGAATGTTATTCTCTACTGGAAATAACCTTCGAAGCACATAGTAAAGTAATGTTTTATCAGCTCCCTGAAATTCCTTATCTCAGTCAATTTGATATAGGAGTTTAATGATCTTAACATGTCAGAACGTAAATTACTTAAAGCTGAAAAATGAAATAACATGAAAATCTCAGTACACCTGGATAACACGACAATAGAATAAACCAATGTTATAAATGTATTTCACATATAAGGGTTTTTTGTAGAAATATTTTATACTTTGAATTACCACAAAGTTGAACCAATGTAGACTAAGAATATTTCAATGATATTTAACAAAGTATCACCATTACCTTGTCCTGTAAAATCTGCTTGGCATTATTTCCAATATTTCACCACTTGGGCCACAAAAATAAAAACTGAGAGGCTGGATATAATCATTCATCTTAGATGAACAAATGACAATATGCAGGAAATAAGGATTACAAAGAGCTACATTAAGTTGGATGAAGAATGAAAGCCATGGGAATGTAGACTGGCCCAGCCACTGTGGAAATCAGTGTGGAGATTCCTCAGAAAACTACAACTAGAGGTTCCATTTGATCCAGCTATTCCTCTGCTTGGTACCTTCCCCAAAGGATTAAAAACATCATACTACAGTGATATATATGCACAACCATGTTTATAGCAACACAGTTTGTAATAGCTAAGTCCTGGAAACAACCCAAATGCCCAACAACTAATGAATGGCTAAAGAAGATGTGGTTTTTCTACACAATGGAGTACTACTCTGCCATAAAAAGGATAAATTAGAGACAATTGTAGGTAAATGTATGCACTTTGAGAACATACTCTCAAGTGAAATAAATCAGACACTCACAAATACACATCGAATTGTTTCCCTGATATGAGAAACCATAAGTGTAAATAAGGACACCGAGGTATAATAGATATTATGTAAAAGGAAGATAATACTCAGAAGTAAGGAGAACTAGAAAGGGAGAAGGGGGAAAAGAAGAAAGGGAAAAGGGAAAGGAAGGGGAAAGGGAAAAAATGGAAAAATGGAAATAAACCTTCTGTAAATAGGAAAGCGGGGGAGCAGAAGGGAGGGGTGAGGAAGAGGGGGGAAAACTAAGATATATCATGTACAGGTGCAAAATAACCATGATGAATGTGATCATTATACAATGTACCAATACATGTTCTTGGTAAAAAAGAAAAAAAAAGTAAATAAATAAAAGAATTGAAAAAAAAAAGAATTAAAGCCATTAAAATCCTGTATCAATTAGCTGACTCTATCCTTTTGTTTGCTGTTATGCTTTTATATGCTCTCCATTTTAGCTGACCATCTAATTGATGAATGAAACACATAAATATTGAAATAATAAGTGTCCAAAATATGGCAGTCATTAGGAGTAGGCCAGGCTGAAGATTGTTAGCGTCCATGGTCCTCAGAACATATGTATGTCTGTATGGAAATTGTATGTATTTTGGGATTTCAACTAGAACTTGGGTATATAAAAGAATAGCTGCTCGCTTGCCCTTCAGCGTTAACACTCTGTGCCCAAATATTGTTTTTATATGATTGAATATTTCTAGAAAGTATTTAACTAGAAATAGTGATGTTGAGACAAGAGAAAAGGGCCCGAATCTACCTAAAATGTACTTTAAATCTTTCTTTTTCTTCCATCTATTATGACCACAGTTGCCCCAGGTACCATGTGCTTGGCCATGGCCGCATCAGATGTTGCAGGAGACGCTGCCTTGGGCTGTGGCAAGCTTCCGTCATGGGTTCACCCCGGCTGTCTCTACCCCTCAGGTTCTCTGCATGGTTCTGTCCCTCTGCAAACATCCTCAGACTGTCCGTTAGGAGCCCTCCTTACCCATGACCAGACAGGAAGTCTACAGTTAGCTAGCGGGATGCTGCACACATCGGGGCCCCCTCTTTTAGTTTTCTTTGCCTTTTTTTTTAAACCTGTACAACTAGATCTCCCTATAAACTTACAGGATTAGTCTATACACTATCAGAAATCACCTAATTGTGATTTCTGTCTTGGGTAGAGAAGGCTGAGCTGGTACACTAAAAGATGCTCGCACTGAAGGCTCCTGGCACCAACAGCAGCAAACATCTGGGACCAGAAACACTGAGATGGCTAGAAGCCAGGGAGTGACAGCAACATAGCTGTTAGATCCAGTTGCTGGAGGAGTTCCAGTGAGCTGTGGGTAACTGCTGGCTTCACTTGCCTGTAGAGCAGCGAGGGGATAGGGTGGGCTGCTAACACTAAGAATGTAAAGCTCTTGGCATTTAAAGATCCAAGGTGTTCTAAAGGAGCTACACTTTGCCTATTTGTGATTTCTATCACATCTGATTATAAGAACTCTTGGGCAATTGGCAATAACGGGTTGCTTCGTTAGTGAGGAGATTCAAGGATATCAAATGCAAAAGACATCTTAACACTGATATAGCTAAGAATAGCCTGATATATGTAAATTTACCCCTAATCATGTGGGATTACATGGGAGTTTTAAGCTATCTTTTATATCTCAATATAAGTGACCTATGTTCTATGTACTATCTTATTATAAGAAAATCATGAATATTAGCATCATCTTTAAAATAATATCATATCATCAATACTTACAGATATATTTCACTAATTATTATATTTACTTATCCAGAATTAATTAAAATTAAAGAAATGCTAGCTTTGAGATTAAACAAAAAATCCTGAGTGTGAAAATATACTTGAAATAGTCACTGAATAAAAAACTAAAAGGAACACTGAGTCACTGTTACATCTAGTCTGTGTTTAGATTCCCATTTTATCTATTTGCTCTATCTAGAATTAAAGAATTATTCTTTCACAGTAACTTTTGAACTAATTAACTTGGGGGCAACCAAAAACACACTATCAGTGCCTGAAGCAGAAGTATAGTTTGAGTTAAATGAATTTGCCTGTAGCCAAGTGAAGATAGGAGAAGAATTTTTTTGGTCCCAAATATAAAAACAGCAGTTTTCCCTATTAACAGTTGCTATCCAGACCCATGTATAGTCTTCCACTTGAACTTAAAGCTATTTTTCTTGCCATCCTTAATGCATTGATATGCATTAATATTTGGAATGTCATCAATTTTAAATCAGAAATTAATGTTTTGATCTACGTATTTTGTGAATGCTTAAATTATCCCTCGAACTGATTTATGTTCTTAGAAGTTAGAATAGCGTTTATGGGAAGAGAGGGGCTGTACAGAGAAGAGGCCAAGGCCATTTATATGTACTGGTACTGATCTAATCCATTCTTTGGTTCAAGTCTTGATATGCAGATATAGTACCTCAAGAATATTCATCAGTCTGTCCGATTATCTTGGTTCACTTTTCTGTATGTATACTTTGTCTATATACTGCACTTCACTGTAGTATATAGACAGGTAGGAATATTTTAAAATATTCCTTTGCAGTGATATTTTAAAACAAAATTTAAATCATATACAGCGTTAGGTTTCTGTTCATGTTAGATCACTGTTAGATATTTTAACAATATAAAAGCATTAAACCTGATGAAAGATAAAATGACACAGACAATACAATATTAAATGTCAACTGAACTGCTGAATTACCATCTTTTTAATTTTTAAAAAGGCTAATGCTGGCATGAAAATAACCAGTACTTGAAAATAATTTCATAATTTATGATGTTGGGCAACAAACCTGTCTGATAAGTCTTCCCTAAAATGGAGGCAAATATTTGCAATCACTTTAAGCAAGATTTATTAATCAATAATGTCATTTATTATACATTCATGCACTATTGTAAATAATTAAATATATTGTTAGAAAGCAGAAGACAACACCCCTAAAGTCTCATGTTTGACATTCTAAATTCTTTGAACTGAAGAAGCAGCCTCAAAGTCTTCTTGACTTTCTTCTGTACCCCTCTCTCTGAATCCCCATTCAGGCCTACAATACAAGGAGGACCTTTCTCTGAAATTCTCTTATCTGAATAAAGGAGTTCCTTCAAAATGAATGCCATTCTCTTGAGCACCTTCTCCATAGTCTCACCACACAGGGAAAGTTAAGTTACAGGAAAGAATTTTAGACTTGATACCATGCCTGGAATCCAGACAAACATGGTCCTAGTCCGTTTTTCCATCTGACCCATTCTGTCCTAAAAATTAATTACTCTTCTAAAATTTCATCCATTCCCAACTTCTGTCTTCCCTGTACAGAAGACAGATAATCTTCTAAAGGTCATCAGGCTATTTGTTTCATAGTTCTCTATATTGCTGCCACGCAAAAACCTTCTCTCATGTTAATGTCTGTTGTCACTTTGTTCCAGAAAATTCAAGTAGCATGAATCTTCAGAGGGCAAAAGTAAAGTTACCTTTACCCCTACCATTTACATGATTTTATAATATATAATATGTACTAACAATAAGATATACAAAACAATTTAATTTTTATTATATATAATTAGAAGAATTTATTACTATTACTACTATTAATGAAGCTCAATTTTGAAGTTTTTCTACTTTCTTCAATCTCTGCAGAGTATTTCTTACGTTGCCTCTTAATATGATTCTTAAAGTGTTTTTAAGATCATGCGACCACATTGAGTCTCTATATAAATATTTTAAAAATATTAAACAATGATTTTTAAGATACTAAGTTCAGTAAAAAAAAGTTTCTCTATACATTTATGTGAAAAAAAAAAAAGCAGAACAGTTAGATTATCGATTCGAGGTTGCCATGATAAAAGAATCATCCAAATGCCTGCCATCCTGCTATTATTCTCTTTGGTCTCCCAATTTTACTGAGGTACAACTAACAAAAATTGTATATATTTAAGTTCTGTGAAATTTCGATGTTATACATACGTTGTGAAACCATAGCATTATGAAGCTAAGTAATAACATTTATCCACTAACATAGTTAAATTTTGTTCACGGTTCTAACATTTAAAATCTAAGCTTTCAGAAAATTTTAAGTGTATAATGCAATATCAACTATAGTAACTGCATCATATTAGATCTCCAGAATTATTCATCCAGCATAATTAAAGTTTGTATCCTTCAACCAACATCTTCCCATTTCCTTATGCTCCGAGTCCCCTTCCTCCCAGCTCATGCCTCAGCCTACCCCCATCAGCCATTCCATTTCCTCCTTGTAGGAGTTCAAATATTTTAGCTTTCTTGTATAAATGCGATCATGCAGCATTTGTCTTTCTGTGTCTGCCTTATTTCACTTACCAAAATATCCTGTAATTCCCACCCCTAGATTACCAATGTTTATTTTTTTTTAAATGGGAATCATCAATTTGTTGAGAAACCTCAAGACAGAAATAGGAAATTTGACTGGCCGCGGCACAGGAGAGGAGGCAGGGATGCAATCTTTGCGCAAATCATTTATCTTCTCCTTTAAAATATTAAAATGAGAAAATATTTTTTCCTAACCGAAGCGCCAAAATTGCTTATCTAACGTGAGAACTCTTCGTTTACATAGCTGGCTTCACAGATGGACATCAGAACACACGTTTCTTACCACCATGATAAGAAATCCTTACAGAGGGGCAAATGAAAAGATACGACAATTCAACCGAAGTGGGAATTCTGAGCAAACGTCAAGGTTGTTCAGTGGCAGTTCTGAGCAAGTGGAGTTTCGAGCCACGGAAAACCGGCTGCCTCATTCGTTCGCTTTGTCATCTCATGCGTCTTGGGCACGTCAAGCCGACCTCTGCGTGGTACGAGCAGGTCTCGGAGCAACAGCAGTCGTCCTTCGCGCCTGCAAAGCCTCTTCAGGTTCTGCACACCAAGCTGCCAGCAAGACAGCCCTGGACTGGAATGAGAAACTTGAATTTTCTACCTAGAGAAGTAAACAGTACACAGCCTAGAAGATTTTTAAATCTCCGTTTAAAAATACAGATGAAATTTAGCTGCAGGAGCATTGCTCAGTCCCCCGCCATCTCAACGAGTTCATACTGTGTAAATATTGTGATCTTAATAAATAAATACTGAAGCACAGCTGGCGCCGGCAAGCTATCGCTGTTAGGTTGCTGTGGCCCGGTTATCACCAGTGGGTGTTGCTAATTATTCTCAGAACTGAGGCTCTGGCATACTAGGGGAAAAGAATGCAGAGGAAAGTCAACAGAGGTTGAAACAAAAATAAAACATCGCTTGCTTTGGTCCACAGCAAGGGCATTCCACCCTTGTGAAAACGGAGATACATATAGTGTAGGTATGTGAGTCGCTTTTCTCTGTAAAAATGATTTAACCACGCTATTTGTTTCAGCCCTTGATTGCATTCCAGCTGATTAAAATTCACACCACTTGTTTGTAAGGGCAAGAGGAGGTAATTAGGGTGTTCAAAGGACAGCCCTGGGAGCCTGAATATCTTAAATGAATGAGTTTACCCAGAGAAAGGATTTTTTTTTCCTTCCTCCCTGCTTTGCTGGCAGGTGTGTTAATGACCTAGCATTGCACATTGCACACAAAAGAGGTTTATTGTGTATAACTGTCTTGACTTGAGAAAGCAGATGCTCTTTAGAGGTATTGTCAAGCAGAAGAGAAGCTGCATATGAATCACTACTTTCTTTTTTGAAAATGCCATGGTTAATTTTTAATTGCTGGCAGCAGGGTAGACCTGATGACCACAGCATTCCACGCAGGTAGGTCTGGTGCTGGCTCAACAAATTATTGCTGCCTTTCAAGTAACGTTATTTGACTTTGAGCCCAGCGGATAAACATAAAGGGTACTGTTAAAGGCCTTTCATTGTTTTGCGCAGTTATGTCAAGGAATCTACACTCATTTACTGCTCTCAGCATTTCGTTACAAAACAGGCAGGTGTGACTTCTGAAAATGCAAATTACCTCACATATAAATTGGACTCCTCTCTATTTCTCCCCACACCGTATTTCTTCTTATCCTGTAGTCTTGTTCTTGGCAGTCTTTCTCCCCTTGACCTTCAGCCTCCACCCCCCATGTTCCCATTTAAAAAAGGATTTAGTGTCTAAAGCAGGACGATTTGGGGCCAGTTGTTCTTGTGATTTTCAATGGGACATCTTTGTCCCCTAAAATCTATTACAAGGTCTGAGACTGTTGGCAGTTCCCTGCTGCTTTATTTGAGAATGCCTCAATGGGAGGCATCGTGGGCTTTTCTAGCTAGGGAATAAAAATGTTCAACATTTATTGACACTGTTGGGAAATTCTCTCAAGCAGTGCATATGTAGAAGAGAGTGATGCATGTGTAGAAGAAATTGCAGTGTTCCATAGTTTGTATTCTTGCCTGGATTATTCAGTCAGAATCATTCTCCATGTTGTTTTGTATCTCAAATAAATTTTTAATCCCAGTCATAAAGCTACTAAAGCCTAAAACAGATTTCATTTGCGTTGATTAATTCTATCTGAATTTTGTTTCTATATTTGCCTCTGAGCATCAATATATATTAGTAAAGTGATAATCATTTCAATTAAACAGGGAGACAAATACTCTCACAAATAGCATCTTGCATGATTTTCAGGCATAACAAACATTGATGCCAGGGAGATAATTCAAGACAAGGCAGCAAACATCATTAAATTAAAGGAATTATAATCACAGTAGGTGATCTTTTAGCTAGGTCAACAATACTTTTAGATCATATCTCAAGTGGACCAAACTATTGCCACTAAAATTCACCTCGCCCAGAGTTCCACCTTGGTCTTGACATGGGTTTCGTTGAGGTTCCCTTTCCTTTTTTGCCTCGATTACCCTCATTCTAATCTCAACCATTAGTTCCTCTGAATTGCATTCTAATTCTCACCTGACTTTCACTGTTTAGTTTTTCAGTTGTGTCTGTCTGAAACTGATTCTCTGGTCTCTGCTTCTTCTCTCTTCTCAGCATGAACTCGCTGAGTTCATCTGAGCTACAGAGAATCCGATATTTGACCATTTTTTAAATTTCTAATTTGACTAACAGCCAGGACAGTCTTGATTGCAGCGAATGGCATTTTATCCAGATGAGGTTTGGAAGAAATCGAGATGTATTCTAGTTCGTATGTCCTCTAACACAGGCATCATTTCTAAAAATTGGCCTAATAATTACCTAAAATTGAGTATCCTTGAGTGCCTACATGGAGAGAAATACTATTGCTTTCCAAAGGCATCCCATTAATTTAGGAGGCTCTCATTATAATAAAGCAGTTTGAGACAGTGTGTCCTTATCTCTACTCCAGTCACATGGAATCAATGTGATGTTTTTGAAAATGATCGTTCCTGAACATTATAAAACCACTTGAATATTAGGAAAACTATCCATAAGCTTCTTTTTTTTTTAGAAATATACTCTCACATTTCCAAATAACTCTCAAATTGATTGATTCATTTATGTTTGTAGTATTAGGGATTGAACCCAGGGCCTTCATGCTGAGCTACACCTCCAGCCCTTTTTATTTTGATACAGGGTCTAACTAAATTGCTAAGTTGCCCAAGCTGGACTTGTACTTGTGACCCTCCTGACTCAGCCTCTCAGAGTGTTATGCCTGGCACAAATCATTTAATAATAAAATCCCTCCTTTATCACTCTAAGCATATTCCAACTTACTGGATTTCTTCTTAAATTTCAACTTTCAAATGAAAAACAATTAAAACTGAACAATTTTTTTTTTTCATCTCTAGTGCTAAGTATGTGTAACATATGCAGGCAATATCGTACAGGAAATGGTTTTTGGATGTGCAGAAAAAGGATCTGGGCAAACTCTCAGTGCCCTCGCCTACTAACTACTTCCAGTACCAAGATCTCATTAAGTGAAATCTTTACCAAGACTCTTCACATTTCTAAAAGTGGATCGCTCTGGAGTTTGAAATAACACAGCAGCACAGCCAGTAGATTGCCTTATTTTGGGTTCACTGTACTTATTTCTGTATTTGTTAGGCAGTAGTCATGAAAATGTTGTTTCATTATTTTCTTTTGGTTTGGACCTGATGTTTTTGATAATGCTGTCTAATAGTCAACCAAGGATTGTTTTTTTCTTTGCCTTTTTGTTCTTTTATTTATCTTTAGCACTCATGACATATGAGATCAGAAAGGAGGTTTCCAAACTAAATTCACAGCATTCTTAATGTCTCAACTTATTTTCACAATGATTGTAGGAAAAAAAAAAAAAAAAAACACAACAACATACTGAACAATTGTGATTAGTGAATAGATAAGAAAAAAAAAACTTAATAAGTATTTTTGTTCTAAAAGACTACAATGTTCTAATGGTTGGTATGATATTTCTGCATTTCCCCTAATCTATTAATGAATGGCTAAAGAAGGTGTGGTTTTTCTACACAATGGAGTACTACTTTGCCATAAAAAGGATAAACTTGAGACATTTATAGGTAAATGGATGCACCTTGAGAACATAATCTTAAGTGAAATATATCAGACACACATGAGTACATGAGTACATATCAAATTGTTTCTCTGATATAAAAAACCATAAGTGTAAATAAGAGAAACCATAAGTATAAATAAGGACAAAAAGGTATAATAGATATTAGGTAAAGAAAGATAATATTCGAAAGAGAGAAGAACTAGAAAGGGAAGGGGGGAAAAGAAGGAAGTGAAAAAGAGAAGAAAGGAAAATAGGGGGAAAATGGAAAATGTAAATAAAGCTGTTGTAAATGAGGGGAGGGGGAACAGAAGGGAGGGGTGGGGAAGGGAGGGAACCAAGATATACCATGTACAACTATGAATTAACTACGATGAATGTGATCATTATGTATAGAATGTACCAATACATTTTCTTAGTAAATTAAAAAAAAAAATCCTGATATCTCCATGAATTTCTTCATACAGTTTCAGGCACATGAACTTAGAGTTTATTATCATACTCAGGTTTTTAAATTTATTTTTTAAAGTATTAGCTTTGATGCATATCACTCACACCTATGCTATGCTTCAGGGATTTTTAAGATGAATACGACAATTTCAACCCCCATCAGGGTTAGATTTTCTTACAAAATAATTGAAGGACAATTAAAATGTATAAAGACTTGATTAATCAGGGTACCTAATAGATCTTTTGCCACCTTCAAGTTTTTCATACATTAAATGTTTTATACTCAAACCATATATATAATCATTGTCTCCTATTTTATTGCCTATCAGTTACTGGTGAACAGAAAGAGACTCAGTGACAGTATTATGTGTGGTGATTTGAGGCATGTTATTCTTCATGAGATATGATTCTTTACAGAATATTTCTCATTATCCTCCAAATCAGATGCAACAATACCTTTTGACAGTTTGAAGGCTGACACACCATACTCTCAAACCAGTTTTTAGTATACGTGCTGCCGAAGCGAGCACCTCTCAACCAGTTTTAACTAATCAGGATTTATTAGGCACTGCGACTTTATTCCTGATCTGTTTGCTTCTCTGAAATTAGAAGCCATAATGCAGAAGCGTGTCTGCTGGGATGTCTCCTGAGGCTTCCTTGCATCCTTGTTAGGAGACGGGACTGCAGGCTGGGATTATCTCACAATTGTCAGGAGTGAAGTGTGCAAGCTATCAAATATTGTACTTCTGAGACAAGGGGAAGACTCCCTGGGGCCACTAAGTGTTTAGGATAGTTTATTAGCAAACACTACTCACAGGTAAATTCACAAAGAGGCTTCCCCTTCTCAAGTCACCCATCCCTCGGGACTATTGTCTTCCGGTATAACTGCCAGGGCTAGGATTTTTCCTTGCCATTTTCTGTAGGATATTGTTATTTACCTCCATGTGGCCCCTTCCACAAGGCAAATGTCCATCAGAAGAGTTTCCACACTAAATACGTTAAGACTCAAGTTTACTTTTTGGATCAGTGAGCTTTGTGATTTAAAGTTTCTAAATCAGCATATTAAAAAGTCAGTCTCACAGTAGAGGACAGATATGAAAAAGTAAAATATACTGTCTTGTGAAAAATAATAAAATAATTGGCCAGACATATTACTAATGAGCTGTGTAAACATTTATTCTAGATGATACAAAAACTCTGTGCTTTTTCAAGCTAAATTATTTTTCAGTATAACATTTTAAATAAATCTCATAAAGATTTCAAAAGATGACTTACTCATTTTTATAGGCGTATTGCCTTAGGAGAAGTTCTCAATCCGTACTTCAGGAAAAATCTAATAGCTGAATTTGTAAATCATGGTCATAATCATTATTACAGTTTTGAATGTTTCTGGAATGTATTGCTTTGAAATTTTTATTTAAAATAATATTTTCATTAATATGACTTAATTGTGCCGTACTACTGATTATGTTACATTCTTATTTTATCTGAATCAAATTTTCATTTTAGAGCAACACATGTACCATAGATGCAAATCTACCCAGGTTATATCACTTAGATCACAATGTTCCCATCGTTATACTTCCTTCAAAACAAGCACAAGAAAGCTTCCCCCAACACACACAAAGAAAATGTGTGAAACTCTTTGTTGACCCCCACCTTCCACAAGGTATACTTCTATATTTACAAAGCCTTTCGATATATTTTGAATAACCACAGTTCTTTCTGGCATCCTTTCTTGTTCTCTTCATATACTCACATTCACTTTTACTCTCTTGCTAATTAGGTAAAATTTTAGAGCAGACGAGTGATTTGCCAAATTTCTTCCCAAGCAGTACACTACTCTATATGATAGAAGGAACAAACACAATTAAAAAGAACTATACCATAAAGAAAAGAAAAATATTATATAGTATAATGCTATATTTTTTGCGATATGAAAGAAAAATTTTCAGATTGCAGCAGAGAACCAAGAAGGTGCAAATGAACTGTATCGATGAAGTTTTCTTGGAAGGATATTGGAAACACAAGGGAACCCAAACATGGTAAAGAGGGAAGCAGTGCACTCGGGTGGGAAGACAGGGAATTGACAGCATGATGGTTAAGACCATGGTGGCATGAACAGGCTTCACGTGTGTCTTGGCCTGTTTCCTGCTGTTCATAAGGCAAGAACACAGACACAGTAATGAAGAGTGGCGAACTTGGGCTCACAGCTCTGGGCCAAGGCTGAGAAGCTTCTGGTTGTGAGGCAGCAAAGGGAATCACATGGCAAGAACCGGGGAGGCAAACTGGCTTTTATAGTAGAAGACTCGCTTGTGAGCTAACACATTAACTCAGTCAATTAATTGCATGAATAGATAACCCATCTGTGAGGGCAGAGCCCTAATGACTCTAAAAGGTCCTATTTGGTCCCACCTCTTAATGTCTCAAATAGGAATCAAATTTCAACATGACTGTTAGGGGGAAAAAACAAGCCACGGAAATGTGTTTGTCAGACATAAAGTAATTTGGTATAGCTGAAATCTAAACTTGACTGTGTAAGAATGAATGTGGAGGGAGAAGACGGTTGAGGATAAGGGAGTTTTTATTAAAGCAAAGCTGGAGCAGTAAATCAAGACCGGTTCACTGAAGACTTCTATTCAAGTGAAGAGAACCTAATTATCTCTGGGATTTTGTTAGGTATGCCAGTGGCCCTGTGTAACATAGGAATAAAGACTGGTAACTAAGACACAGAGATCACATGGAAGATTAATGATTGGTAAAGTCATACGATCCCTGATCAGACCTAATCCAGTGAAAACATTTCTATGGGGCGAGATAGATTACTTAATCTTTCTAAACCTTACAATAAGGAGTGTAAGAAGGACTGATAGGTAGTGGGAATCTTTAATGATTAAATAAATGAACATCACATGATAAAGCTGTAGGAAGGGAGAAACGATAGATCAAACCTATTTAAAGCTAGACTATTTAAAATACAGTGATTGGTCAGATATAGCGAGTGAATGATGAGAGTCTAGAACAGGGCTCAGAAATTCCACCTTGGAGGTCAAATCAGGCCATTTGGCCACTTTTGTGGATAACAAGGACAGTGTCATTTCTTTGTGGGCAGCTGCTCTGTCACCACAAGGTCAGAACTGAGAAGTCACACCGGAGATCACATGATACACGTGGCTGAAAATATTTATCTGAACTTTATAGAAAACGATTTTCCGTCCTGGTCATAAATTTTCATTAATCAGCCTGGTAAATATTTTACAATTGGAAACTCAGCATTTTTAATATTGAGCTCTAGTATCAGCACACTCATGCTTCCTACAATGCCAATTTTTTAATCCACCTTTAGCTAGTCTCCTGAATCACATAAAGTCCCCCAAATAGCTTTTGTTATTCTTCAATCTGATTTTACTGAGAAAGAAATGTGATTTTGGTGCTGCAGATTAGACCATTGTAACCAAACAACCGTGTCTGCTGGTCACTTTAATTCTGTTAGTACTTTCTGTTAGTGAGGTATCAAAAATATTAAAATTCTATTTTTCTCCTCCTCAAAATGAAACGATCTTGAATATGCAAGCGTAAGTAGACACACGGTACACGGCTGACTCGGACAAATGCTCTTGTTATTAACATCAGAAGGAGGAGAGAATGAAGCAGGAGGAAATTATAGATAAAAGAGACAGAGATGTGAGAGTGAGAGAAGGAAACTTTGGAAGCACAACTGCAAGTCTGGAAAAAGAACAAAAGAATTGGAAAATACAGGCCCTAGAAATGGAGAGAGACATGGGATGATAGTCTTACCTGCTTCGCGGTCCCTTTCAACTTGGTGTGTAACCTCTGTCAATATAGTTGGTCTAATCGCTATTAACTCATTGGTTTTGAAAAAAAAATGAGCTGATATTTATTCTCACTGCTATAACTAATATTTGCCTGTTTAGAGAGATTTCTAATGCTCTAATGTACATAAAGCTCAGTTATGAAATGCTGGACCCCTTATCAGGAAAAGGGAGGTCACACATGCTGCCTCTTGGAGTACCAACGCCCTGAACAACACAGCAGTGCGAACAAGGCCCGACCACGGCACCTTTCAGAGAAGACAGACAACACTAAGAAGGGAGGTGGCACGGTGGACTTTGCATTCTGGGAATGTGGAGTTTTTCTCTGCATGCACAAAGTATTAGCTGTGTTACCTTTAGCAAATTACTCCAATTCCTAAGTTTTGGGATTTTCATGCATGAGGTGAGGATAAAAATAACTCACATGCATTTATGAGAATAAAAACAAAATATTATACATAGTAAGCATATTTTTGTGGGGTCTGGCATGCAGTATATATTGAATAAATTGTAGGTATGACGCTTATTATTGGGATTATTGTCATTAAAAATTAAGGCTGAAGGTCTAGCAGACAAATGGTAGACATGCAAAGAGATCTCTATATATTTTGAAATTTTGAAGAAAAAGCAGTGTGCAGTGTGAAACTAACGACTGTGTGTTGGTCAGTGTTCTATAAGAAGCAGCATCTCCCCTCCATCCATGGCTGCCTGCAGTTCCAGGAAGCTAGGCTCTTCTAAATCTGGCTGATATCAAAAAAGGAACAAATGATTTCTACTTTTCTATAAAAAGCCAATTGAGCAATTGGGTATTTAGAATCTATAGCGAATACCCTAGTGAGATGTTATAATCTTGACAGGTACAGTACACTGATAAGAAATTACAGGTTCTGGCCCACTGGCAGAAGGGCAGCAGTGTGCGAGACAAGGAGAACAGAATTTCATTCACTCTGCAGGTCTTCCCATTTAAGCAGTATGTGTGACTTCTAGAAATTTACACCTCTGTGGAGATTCAGCAAATGGAAAAGTGTTAGTTTCCAAATCTGCTCCCCACAGAGGAACTCTCCCGCTGGTTTGAGCTGACTGTTCATTTTAGGCCTCATTTGCTATTTAGTCTTCAGAGGTCTTTTCAATATGAACAATGGAAATGTCACTTTAATTTTACTTGTTCTTATCCTATCCATGAATAAATAAAAACTTTGAAATTTGAAGGATCCAAAAACAAGGTAAGAAAACTTATAAAAAGTGTGTATTTATGTTAAGGGATTTAAAAAATTTTAAATATTTATTTCACCTGATACGTACAAATATAATAACTGTACATATTTTTGAGTCCTGGATGATATTATCATTATGTACACACTGTATAAAGTTTAAGTAAGAGTAAACATATCTCTGTCTTCATACCTTTATCATTTCTTTATGAAAAAATCATTCAAAATCCTTTCTAGGTTTTCGAAATATACTGTCCATTGTCATTATCTATAGTCACCTCATTGAGAAATAACTAGCATACCAGGTTTAATAAAGAAATCACATGTTTATAAATCTGGGTCAATGTAATGATAGACCAATTTTCACATATCCTTGTAGATATTTTATTATTGAAAATTATTAAAATCAATTTCTTCCACCTCACTAAATCATTACTGTATTAGTAACCACACTTTAAGGCGGGGTTAATGTACCCAAATTAGTGATTAGCACCAAATTTTGGCAAGCTAGTTGAAGAAAGGAAATAAAAAATCAGAGTCCTTGATTCCCAGGTGGTTGATTAGCTTCCAGGTGGAATTACCTCTGATAGAATCACAGTTCAAATTTAGAAACTCACTAGTTAAAGAGCACAGAAAATCATACAAATGAAATTAACAAGGCAGGACAGAATAGATTTTTGAGAACTACAGCATTTTGAGTCAACAGGCTTTTTCAGAAGTATAGGAGGTAGTTACACAAAATGGCACATTTAGGTATAAGTTAAGCTATATAAGAAATGACATCCCGTGCAGTTTATATTAATTTAATTCATTTAGAATAAGAAGAAAAAATGAAGGCAAGTGCACTTATGTACAGACTCACTATATACAGTGTGATATTTTCAGATCAAAGACCACACAGGCCACGTATCCATATAACCACTGTTCAATCAATGTGTGAAATATTTCCATCACCTTCGCAAGGTTTGATATAATTTTTAGTTGGTAGTGGAACTTCTATAAATTGATTCACCCGGTATATACTTTTTTGTGCTTGGCTTCTTTTAGCTCATTATAATCCTTTTGAGATTTATCATTATTGTTCCATTTAGCAAAATTTTATTTCTTCATATTGGTAAGATGAAATCTTTATATTTACATGTCACAACTGGTCTGTTTACCTGTTGATACATGTTGAGGTCGTTTGGAGTCATTGGCCATTATGCAAAAATGATCATGCCCATTTGTGTTTGTGTTTATGTGCATGTATATTTTCTTGGAGGAGTAGTTAATTATAGAATGTTAGGAAGTATGGTATATATGCATAATTTTATAAGATGTTCTCACTAGTTAGGAATAAAAAATCCTATTTGGTCTATGTTTTAGACCAAACTTAGATTTGCTACACTTTCTTAAAAACTTAGTCTCAGTACACAGGGGCAATCATTTTTATTTTAATTTAAATTTTCTTGTTAATGTCTTTCAGTATCTTTTTACATGCTTATAAAGGTTTTATAGGCTATTGACGTTGTCTTTTGTAAAATGTTGTGTCTTCTATGTAAAGTGTTTACTCAAGTCTTTTGGCCACTTTTAAAATTGAGTTGTATGATTTCTCTTCTGAGTTATAGTAACTATATATTTTTGATTTAAGAATTTGATTTTCTATTTTCTAAAACATTTAAAATTCTCTTACAAACCAAAGACAAACTGCAAATGTAATTTGAGGCTTATAACAGTTAGTAGAAATAAAATTTATGTTAACAGTAACATAACAGATAAGAGTTAGAAATTAAAGTATATTGTTGTAAATATTTCACAGCTCATGCAAAGAGGTTTAAAGTTATTGAAGTGAAATTGCATATTGTATGATTCTACTTATATGAAATGTCCATAAATGATAAACAGACACCGAAGATGAATCATAGTCACTGCAGCTAGGGACCGGAAGGGACTGCTGCTGTAAGTACATGGACTTTTACGACAATGAAAATGCTTTAAAGCAGGACTGTTGCGATACACGCTCTTAGGAAGCCCTCCAGCACAAGCTCCTTTCTGATCTTTCTGCTTCCTGTCTGCCAAAAGGTGAGCAGCTTTCCTCTGTCTCTCCCTGTCACCATGATGCCATGGAGCCTTCCAACATGGGTGCAAAGGAAGGCTCGGGAGGCCGGCAATGTGTTACACTGGAATCCCTTTAGGAAGTCAATGATGGGCAATGAGTGAAGTAATGAGAGTGAAGTCAAAGTTGCAGTAGAAATCCCTGAAAGTTGGAGATGTCTGGAACATGGAACATCTACTGAGGAAACTTGTGGGCAGCAAGTGGACCCAGCCCAAGAGAGATGCCGTGTGGAAGGCAACTGGCTAAGGCCGCAGGGGCAGGGACGTGCAGGAGTTTTGGGGCCCATATCAAACCACCGTGTGGCCTGGATGCTGAATATGGAGCTGTAGTATATAATGCTTCCCCTGATGGATTTCAATCTTGCTTTGGTCCTATGCTTTGGTACCTCCTTTCTATGCTTCTAGTCCTCCTTTGTGGGATGGGAATATTTATCGAATGCCATTTTATATTCTAAGTATTTAAATTTTTCTTTTTTGACTTGGGCCAAAAGCTAAGAATTTGCTTTGAGTCTCAGAGGAGTCTTTGGACTTGGAGTTTTGTAATATGCTGAAATTTTTGAGTCTTTTAGAATGATTTTAGAATTCAGGTCTGAAATTTACATGATACAAGAGTGGAATGATACAGTTCTCAAACTTTTATTTATCTGTGTCAATGGGAGGGTTTGAGGATTGATGAGTTTACTTGAGTAATACAGCTGAGCCGAATTCAAGGAAGGAAATGGAATATAGGCCAATTTGTAAAATGGCCTTGTGTTCAAAGCATGTTTTGTTTGAACCAGTTCAGAACCTTCTGGAGTCACCGTAGAGGAGTAATTTAGAGACCTTCAGTTCATGCATGTCAGACATCCAGGAGAAGGTCATAGAGAGGTCATAGCGAGATTCTAGGAAGTGATTTCAGAATGTCTGGACAGTGCTCTTTCGATTGTCTGCATTTTCCTCCTAAAATGGGCAGTTAGAGCTTTGCTTTACTAAAGTTATTCCCATAACTATGTAGAATTAACAGATACTAAGAAGCATTTAGAGTAGGTTAAAAAAAAACTTCCTCCATCATCTTCTTTCTCCCCACTGTACTGTCCAAAAATAGCAGATGTTGATCTGAATAAACCATACGCTAGGCCCCTAACTGGGACTGTTTACAAAGGTTTAAAGATGCTGAAAACTCTATAAAAGGTGCTAAATCCTGATGTTAGGCAGTCATGTATGAAATTAATTGGGAAATTTCCATACATCTGTCCCTCCAAAACAACTAATGGAAGCATGGTGTGGCTTGGTGCTCTGCTTTGTTGTTGTTGTCAGTTTGACAGCTGGTTTCAGGAAGCTGTCCCGACCTAATGAACATCAGACTATAGGTACTGGGCCAAGTCCCCCTTTTCAGTCTTCTTCTGAAGCCTTCACTTCCCTCCTGCCTTGCAAGGCTGATGCTCAGTATTCCTTTCATCAAACTAGGGAAAGTCAGTGGTGCACACTAGTTTTGGAAGTTCTAGAAAGACAGAGAAAGAATTACAGCTTTTATTACGTCAAGGAGCTCCTAAGATTTTATGATCATTTGAGTGAGGCCCAAAAAATATCTTTCAAGATCTTAATGGAATTTGGGTCTGAATTCAATAAAATGATAAGGTATTATTTTAGTTGTTTTGATTCCCTCTGTGTGAACTTCCTCATGTACTCTGGGTAGCAAGCTTGTTTATTTAGGTCAGGATTCAAGTATTACTGGGTAATTAGGATGATTTTCATCATTAAACTTGTTCGTGTTTCCCTCACATTATTCAATTTAACTACAATTTGTAATATTCACCTTTAGATGTTTAAAACTAGCTTTTAAAACTTGAATAAATTGAGCAATAAAATACTCTCACTCTTAGATAACAGTATCTGCAAAGTACTTTTACCAAATTATTACATTTACATTACATTTATTAAATGTTCTCATTTCTTATTGTTCAGGAAAAGAATTTCCTTTAAAAACAAAAGCAACTGAGTGAATAAAAAAGTAAAGAATTTTAACACTTTTTGTCTTGCATTGCAGCTAATCAGGTTATTATTTTGAATTCTAATAAAAAGGATTCATTATTTAAAGTGAAATTTTCCATTGGTTGTTTCTGCAAGTGCACTTTTGAAAAAAATTGGAAAAATAGGATCTATAAATTTCTCAGTAGGTTTATAGTTTTTCTTTTTAAATGCAGAGCAACTCTTTAAAATTAATATGCATCAGATGACAGCTGAAGATTTTTTGTTACTAGTAGTATGTTTGCAGTACACAATAATTATATTCAACTTGGGGAGTTGGGACATACACATATTGCCTCTTGATCATTTTTATTCTTCCTTCCTCCCATGCTCTCTTCCTCCTGCTTCTCAAATTTCTCTACACCTCTCAGCAAAGTTTAGCTCCCTGTTTCCTGCCATTTCTCTTTTGTATAGCTCTTTACTTACATTGTAGGGTTTATCATATAAGAGAAATGATGCAGTATTTAACCTACTGTGTCTGATTTATTTCCCTTAGCATTATGAATTCAAGATTTATTCACTTTCCTAAAATTGACTCAAATGTACCCTTTTTAGGTTTGAGTAGTACTCCATTCTGTATATATAACACATTTTCTGTACCAATTCATTTGTCAGTGAATAGAGCATTTCCAAGAGTTGGCTATCACATACTGTGCTGCCGGAAACCGATTGTATGTGTATCGCAAAATAATGACATATCACTGGTGTATGTGTATCAATAAATAATGAGGACTTTAACTCCTGTGGGAAGATAACCAGAAGAGATATATCAGGGTCAAATGGAATTTCTAATTTTAGTTTTTTTGAGGAATCTCTAGACTGATACCCATAGTTCCTTTGCTAGCTTACATCCCCAACAATAATGTTCATTTCCTTTTTCTGCCCAATCTGGCCAAATTTGTTGTTTTTTGAGTCCTTGATGATAGTCATTCTTTCTGAGATAAGATGGAAACTCAGTGTCATTTGGATTTGCATTTCTCTAATGGCAAATATGCAGAATGTTTTTCCATGTACTTGCTGGCCAGTTGTACTTCTTTAGAGAAGTGTCTAAATTCATCTCAGTTGCCCATTTCTTGATTGGATGTGTTATCTTGGGGGTAATTATTTATTTTTTTCAGATTTTCTATGTATTAGTCCTCTGTCCAAAGATTAACAGGAAAAATCTCTTTTAATTTTGTATATTGCCTCTTCATTCCGCTGCTCCCCGCCACCTTTGGTGTGAAAACGCTCTTTAATTTGATGTAATTCTATTTGTTGATTATTGGTTTTATTTCTTGTGCAATTGGATTCCTGTTCAGAAAGTCTTAATTATGCCTGTTTCCAAGACTTTTACCCATTTTTATCTCCCAGAAAATTTAGTTTTTCTGTTTTTATACATACTTCTTTTATGCATTTTTTATTTTATTTTAGTACGGGCTGACAGATACGGGTCTAGAGCCATTCTTCCACATGTCAATAACAATTTTCCCCGTGGCATTCGTCAAAGAGGCTGCTGTATTTTTCCAGCACAAGTTTTGGGCATGTTTGTCAAAACTCTGAGTGCCGAAGGAGCACAGCATCATTTGGGTATCTTCAGGCAAGTCAGGCAGGTCAGAGGTCACTCCATACGTATCATCTACGCCTCCTCCACCACTCTCTGGTATACAGGCACTGCCTGCTGAAGTGGCTTAGCAGTGGAGGGACTTGGGAGGCATGGTTGGAAGGGCATATTCTTCGCCCTATATCCTCTCTTCACTCTGTTTCCTTATGAGCACCATTTTTCCCCCTGCAATTTCTGTCATAGGTCCGGCTGAGTATGGACTGAAACCTTGAGCTAAAATAAGCCTATCATCCTTTAATTTGTGGGTTCCAGGTATTGTGTCCCAGCAATGGGCACAGGACAAATAGAGAGATCTGTACCAGTAAAGAGGAGCCACTACTGTGAGTGTACGTGACCCTGTGGGTCAGAAGTCTTTAGAACTGGTTTATGAGAAGAGTTGGTCAATTTTGTAGGTGCTGGCTAAAGAAGACCTAAAATGCCAGAAGCCAAGCGTGGCAGGAGATATTGCTGAGTTCAGCTGACCAGCATGCTGACTGGAATGTATGGTAGATCTAGACTCAGGAGGTTTCAGTTGGGAACAAGGATTCCATTGGCAGCTGGACAGAAGGTCATGTATCTTGCACCCTGGCAGAAAATCAGTGCACATTTTGCCTTTGTCCCAAGACTTTGCAGAAGTCTAAGAGTAAGCACAACAGGCTAATTTAAATACTGCCATTTTTGGATCTTTAAGTCTTTTAAGGTTGCAGTAAACTTCCACTTTATAGCAGATATATAGACCAGTTTCAGAGATTTCTATTTGTCCAGTAGACCCACCATGAGCTAAAAGTGGGCCACTCTGTATTTCCCATCTGACCGTTGGCTAACAAAGGACTCTAACAGGGTCATTGTTAAGATTCTTTGAATCTCTGAGGATCATAAATGTGGATCTATATCCAATAGCAATTGGAAGAACTAGACATTCATCTTTGCTCATTTTAGAGTTACCTTCTGTGTGGCTGTAGGTTTCTTTGGGGCAGGACAGAAGAAATTATCATGCCATAGTATTGAAGGTAGGTCTTTGGTCAACCGGTGAGTTTAAAGAATAGACAATTCTGTCTTAATTATAGCTATTCCTGTGATATTATTGACTCTAATATTGTTTTGGTTTTTTTGTTATTTGAGACAGTGTCTCATTATGTAGTTCAGACCGGCCTTGAGCTCCCTATGCAACCCAGGCTGGCCTTGAACTCACAGCAATCTTCCTGGCTCAGACTCTTAAATACTGGGATTACAGATATGTGCCACCACACCCAGCTAATCTTGGTTGTAAATGGCCTATGAATTTGAATTCATTTTAATCATATCAATAGATTTATAAGACATTCAACTGTACTTCTCAGTATCGTGTAATTACATAAACACATGCAATCTGAAGGTTGTAAATGATCATAAATTTCCAGTTTTTCCTAGAAAGGCACAATTAACTTCTCTACCAGAAAGATAACCCTCTCTAGCATATGACATTCCATAATTTTTGGAGTAGCTTATTACACTGTTAAACAATTTTAATTTCCAGCAAATTCTTCTAACGTAGAGCTGAATATTGTCCCCTCAAAATCACTTGTTGGTTTGCTCCTATTTCTGTCCTCTGGAGAGAAATAAAATCTAAACACTCTTCTACAACTTGCAATATTCCAAATATTTGCAAACAATTATTAAAACCTATTAAGGATTCTCTTCTTTATGCTAAACAGTCATAGTCCCCTTCACAAATGCTGAGCTGGTTTAAAAATGTTCCCTACAATTTCAGAGCCTCTCTTCTTCTAAGTCATTAAACCCCTAAGCTAAACAAGCTAAACAATACTCTCCATGATAGAAAAGGATTTTTCTTCTTAATATGAATTAATTGGCATTATGGCTTATATATATATATATGTCACCTCAAAGCCTCATAGAATCATGTGTGTGGATCATAGGAGTTTGGATCATAGGTGTGTGAAATTGGAGTAGGGTATATGATACTGAGATTAAGGGTGAGTGATAACTACATTGGTTTAGCATAGTTCTAGGTGTGGATAATGAGGGGGCCCACCTTGGGTGTGGGTGGCACCACCCAAAAGGCTTGTAGCCCGAGTGGGATAAAAGGGAAAGGGAGGTTTGCTGCTTGCTGCATTCAGCCTGCCATGCCATGAACTGTTTCTCCTCTGTGATGCTACCCTGAGTTGGAGCCAGCTCACTATGGACTGAAACCACTACAAAAACATGAGCTGAATTAAACCTCTCCTCCTTTAACTTGTGGGTGTCAGGTATTTTGTCTCAGCAACAAGAAAAATTAGACAATAGCATAAAATTATTAAATAGTATTATCCTATTTTCTTTAATGGTCTCAAAATTATTTCTTTTTGGAAGCAGGCACTTAATATTTTGATTCATTAAAATGTTCCATATTTTTAATGTAAAAATATTCTGTCATACTTTTTTTTTGAGACAGTAGTTCAGGCTGGCCTTCAACTTGCTATGTAACCCACACAGGCCTGGGTCTTGCAGTGATCCTCCTGCCTTAGCCTCCTGAGTGCTGGGGTTACAGGTGTGCCCCACCTAGCCTGGTTCTGTCGTACTCTTAAAGACAATTCTAAAGCCATTTTCAGATTCTTATTTATATAAGATTTGATCTCAGTCAACTGATTTCAGCCATTAGCATATTAGTCAATTCGCCTAGCCTTGTCATCCATGAATCCATTTAATGCACATTACTTAAGGGCTAAGTTTCTGATACCATAATAGGTGCTAGGGACAGAATGTTAGTGTCCTGCCCTCGCAGAGAAAATGTTATAATGGGAGGTATGTATATGTTCTGCCTATCTAATTTTAATTGATCTTTGCAAAACCTAAGCTTCATTCATTTCACTTTCCCTAATATAGTCTCAAGTAAATGTATAATTTATTATTTAAACTGGAGTGATTTTGACTTTAGAAAAAGATCACTAATTATAATTATATAGAATGGATACATTGGCATAAATTGCTTACACTAAATGATTAACAGTTAAGAGATTTTGGAAATATAACTAATTCTGGTAGATTTGCTGGTTCATATGTATGCAAAATAAAGCTCTGAGATTTCTCGTAGATCACACTTTTTAAAAATGTGATAACATTCTTATATATATTTAAAAATGTGCTCTTTCCATCCATCACATATAGAATAAAAATATCAATGTAGAAACAACTCAATATTAAATCGCCTGATTGTGTTTTGAGATCTTTGTGAGTTTTAAAATTTTTCCGAGTCTCTGAAATTGTTTCTCAAGATAAAAGTTAATTAGCCTATTATTATGTCCTTATATTATTCAGGATAGTCCATTATGCTCCAACGACTGTTAATGTCCAATATCAGTGGTTTTACATCAGTGCTTTGTTTCTCTCTGCTTTACACTCCACACTTACTTCAGTGAAGATCTCTATATATTTAGGGATCACACTTTTTTAGCTACCTGTAGGAGAGGAGCACACTGTCATTTGCAATCACAACTATGTGGCATCACCTGCAAGTGACACACAACACTTGCATTTGTATATCACTGGCCAGTTCAAACCATTTTACAAATGCTGCGAAGTAAAATCTTCCCTATGTGTCCACAAGGATAGCGATGCAATTTACGATTATCTCTATTACCCATTATAGCCACTTTTCCTAACAGTTAATTGATAATGATTAGTAATATACTTGCAACACATTACCAGTGAGAGTCAAGAATTCTCTAACTGTATGGGTTAGATCACAGTGCATTAAATTAGATAAAATAGAGGCATTTCATAATATACATTACATTAATTGGTGCTCAACATTTAAAGGATGATGTAGAAAAAATCAAGAATATGATGTTTGAACAAAATGGAAATGTCAATGAAGAGAAAACCTAAACAAAAAGTAATAAGTAATTCTGGATCCTCAAATGTACAATAACTGAAATGAAAAATTAATTGGAGAAATTTTAAAAATTGGGGGAAAATTAAGACTTTCCAACATAAACAAAAACTGAATGAACTTGTTATACTGTCCTTACCTGATAAGAGTGCTCAAGGGAGTTCTACAAGGTGAAATGAAAGGAGCATTATAGAAGTTATATGTTTAAAATAATATCTTACCCTGCTTTTGCTTTCTACTGGGTTTAGTAGAAATACACCTATACAGTTTTTAAATCAATGCTGGTAAAAAAAACCTTAATACTGCTATTGTTACTTTGTTTTCTAAATCTGCATTTTGATTTAGAATAGAATAACTAGACTAGTGAAATTACAATGATTAGGAGTTCATGCTTTGGGCCACATGATTATGAAGGTGTCTTGTAACATCAGTAAACAAATGGGATGAACATGAGCTGTTGAAAGAGTAGTTTCTGTGTGTTACTGAAGCTCAGCTGGTATGAGATGAATGTAGCGTTTTAACTTGGCTATGTTAATTATAATCTCCATCTAAGCTACACATAATAGCTATAGAACATACAAAAAAGGAAGTGGGAAAACAATTTAAGTGTTTCACTACAAAAAAATAATTTAAAAACACAGTGAAACACTATGGATAAGTAAGCTACAAGGCATATAAAATTACTCAACAAATTAAAAAAAAAGTAGTACTGTATCTCAAACTTTTCCTGTAAAATTTAGACTCTCTAATTCATTCTTTGATGTCACCATTACTGATATCACAGCCAGACATATAACAATAAGAGAATACTATCCTCCAATATCCCTTATGAATACTAATACAAATTTCCTCAAAAACAATAAAGAGCAAAATCATATATTAAAAACATCATATTTCATGACCAAGTGAAATGTATTCCTAGAATGTCATTCAGCATAGGACAAACAATCAATAGAATATACTACTAACAGAACAAAATGAAAAATCCCAAATAATTTTCTCAATCAGTGCATAAGAAACATCGGACAAGAGTCAATACTCTTACATGATAAAAAATATATATAACAGCCTAGTCATGGAAGAGAACAACCTCGACCTTGTAAAAGCCATAGGAGAAAAAATGTCAGCAAATATGTTTGATAGTGAAAAACTGAAAATGTTTCCTTTTAAAGAAAATAAAATGCTGGGCATGATGGTACATACCTACAATCCCAGCATGCTCAGAGACTAATGGAGGACGGCACATTCTCAACCAGCCCAATTTAAATACTCAGTGACACTCTCAAAATAAAAATTTAAAAATAAATAAATAAAAATAAAATAAAATAAAATAAGGGTACTATAAAGACCTGGATTCTAGTCACAAAGGCAAACAAACAAAAAAGCAAAACATGGACACCCATTTTCACCACTTAAAATACTGGAAATCCTAGATAGAGAAATTGAGGAAGAAAAAGAAAATATGTTCAAGAGAGAAAGCCAGAAGTAAAAATACCTTTCCACATGGATGATATGATCTTATTTTGAGAAAACTAAACCCTGGCTAAAAAAAGTTTGTTAGAATTAATGAATTCTGCATAGAACACAAAAATCAGGTGTGCACTTATATGTTAATACTGAACAATCTCAAATGGAAGTTAAATCGATTTCATTTAAAATGTCTTCGAGCAGAGTAAAATATTCAGGAATAAAAATAACCAAGAAAATGGAAAATTATTTAATGAAAAAACACAAAATTACTGAAATAAATTAAATATCAATAAATATGAATACATATTTGTTCATATGATAGGAGATTTACTATCACTAAAATGTCGATATTGTACAATGTGATCTATAGATCAATGCAAACCTTATCAAAATTTCATTGTCTTTTTTGTAGAACTAGAAAACCTATCCTAAAATTCATAAAGGAATCAAAAAAAATTGTCAAGCAGTCAAAGAAGACTTAAAGAAAGACACAGCTGAAGGATTCATACTTCCAGACCCCAAATTTACTGCAAAGTGACAGTAATCAATACAGAGTAATATTGGTACAAAAACAAACAAATGAAATAGAATAATGAGCCCAGAAAAAAAAAAAAACTCTCATGTATATGATTAAATGGTTTTTGAAATAGTTTCTGCCAGGCTGGAAATAGCTTTCTCAGGGCTGGAAACCCTAATAGAAATAGATGAATGAAGATGCAACAGATAGAGAATATCTTTGCCAGGGCACCAGGAGACTTCACCAGAATGGAGTGAAGCCCCACACTGACTCAAACCCACAGATTTATTGAGGAACAACAAAGGTATAGGGTTCTGCTGAGCACGGATGTTTGCTTTTAAGGCAAGCAAGGCATGGAAAAGTTTGGCTGAATAGTTAACTTTTATCTGATTGTCCCCTCGGGAGCTTCCTTGTTTTCCCTGTAAAGTCTGTCTCTGCCGGAGCTGTCAAAACATCCCAAATTCAAGACATTTTGGCTCATCAGAGTTAGCAGTCTTCTGCCTCCCAAGTCAGCTCAAGCAGACATTGACCAGTGGATGTTGCAAGAACTCCACAGGTTTCAAAACTTTCTTAATGGGAGAAAAGACAATCTTTGTAAAAAGATGGTGATTGGAAAACTAGATATCCACATCCAAAAGAAAGAAGTTGCATCATTACTCACCTCATAGAAAACTAACTTAAAATGTATCAAAATCTATAGTATATAAGAACTAACAATACAAAATCATTAGAAGGAAACATAGGACAACAGTTCCTCGCCTTAGACTTTTCAATGATTTCTTGGATACTAAACCAAATTCTCAAACAACAAAACAATGGATTTCAGGAAATTTTTTTTTTAAATATGTGTATCAAGAGGTGAGGTCAATAAACTAAACATATCGGTGCAGGCCTACAATCTTACAAAGTTGGAAGCTGAGGTAGGATGATCACAAGTTTGAGGTCAGCCTGAGCGACTTAATAAAATAGAAATGATGTTAACAGACTAAGAAGGCATTTCACATCACAGAATCAGAGAAAATATTTTCCAGTCATGTATCTAATAACAGATTAATGCACAGAATAGATAGAGAAATACTAAGACTCAACAATAACAAAAAACTCAATTTAAAAATTGGCAAAGAATTTAAAGATATTTCCACAAAAACAATGTGCAAATAGCCAATAAATATATCAAAGTATGTTAAAAATATTAATCATCGAGAAAATGCAAAACAAAACTAGAATGATAACACCTACACATATTAGGATGAGTGATGTAAATACAAAAAAACAGGAGGTTAGCAAGTGCTAAGAAAAGATGTGGAAATGTTGGAACATTTCCACAGTTGTGTATAGTTTGGTGGGAATGCAAAATTGTACTGTCACTGTGGAATATGATATGGTAGTTTTTTCAAAAAATTAAAAATAGAATTACCATATCACCTTGCAACTCTTTTTCTGAGTATATACTCAAAAGAATTGAAAGCAGGATCTTGAAGAGAAATTTTAACAAACGTGTTCATAGAAGCACACAGTAGCTGAAAGGTGGAAGCTACCCAGGTGTTCACTGAGGGAAGAAGGTCTACACACACACACACACACACACACACACACACACACACACACACAATGCTAAAAAAATATAGTGAATAATTAGATTTAGAAAAAAATGCTAGAATAAAAGACACAATGCCAAGAATGGTAAGTGTTTTCCAAGAAGGGAGGAGTTATTGAGTATTTTGATGGGGATTAATGGATACATATATATTCAATATAGACATAGATATATATCTTCAGTGTAAAATTATTCAAGGGGTTGGGGATTTAGCTCAAGTGATAGAGCACTTGCCTAGCAAATGCAAGGTCCTGAGTTCGATCCCCATCACCCCCTCCAAAGAAAGAAAAAGAAAAATTATTCAACGTTAAAAAATGAAAAAAAAGGGCTGGGGTTTTAGCTCAGATTTAGGTTAGAGTGCTTGCCTAGCAATCACAAGACCCTGAGGTTGATCCCTGGCACCCCCCAAAAAAACTTGTCAAAAAAAGGAAATAATGATATATGCTACAACATAAATGAAGTTCAAGAACATTACATCAAGTGCGATAGCTCAGTTTTAAATGACAAAAGTTGTATGATTTCATATATACTAGTGTGATTATTAATTCTGTCATTTCAACTTCTTTGGATTATAAAATGCCTAGTAAATTAGTAGAGCCTGTTCCTGGGTGTGTCTGGGGGGTCATGGAGGTGTGATCTTGGGTACTATACATGGGCCTTGGTCAGTTCCTTTCTGGCACTGTGCTCCTACTCTGTTTCCAGGCTACCGTGAACCAAGCAGCTGCACTCCCCCCTCCTCCCCTATCACGTTTCTCCCTTGGAGCCTCCTGATGCTGTACTGAGTCTCCTGAAATCCTAAAATAAATCAAACCTTTCCTCTTTCAGCTTCCATATGCTGGGTATTGTGTCTCAGTGCCAGGAAAGCTAACTAATTCAATTAAGTAATTAGAATAGTCAAAATGATGGAGACAAAATGAAATGGTAGATTTCAGGGGCTGTAGAAAAACTAAAATAAAGAGCATAGACTTTTAGTTTTACAAGTTGGAAAGAATTATAAAGATGGATGTTGGCGGTGGTTACACACAACGGATGCAATACATTTAACAGCATTGAATTGCATGCTTAAAATGGTTAAGATGGTAAATTTTATATGTGCATTTTACTACAATAAGAATATAGGGAAAATGTCTTACTGACAAAAATGAAATGTGCCTCTGTTTCATTAGGGTTAATTATTTGTGTACTTTCTGAGAATTATACCATTTTTCTTAAGTTAAATGAAAGAAACATGAAGCATATATAGTTCCTGTTAAATACAACTTGATTCATTTAAGTGTTTCCACAATCAGTGTCTGTTTCACATGTACATATGCGTGTGTGTGTGCGTGCGCGTGTGTGCGCGTGTGTGCGTATGTGTGCGTGTGTGCGCATGTGCATGTGTGTGTGTGCGCGCGTGTGTGTGTTTGCACAATGTCTTGGGTAAGAAAAGTCAATGATAGGAAACAGAAATGCTTAAAAGTCAATCTGAGGGGAAAAGGTAATAAGTGAGCATACGTGATTAAGTTGAAAAGAAATCAAAATGCATTTTTCCTGGATTTAAAAAGTAACCATTTCCCATTAAATAATATTTGAATAAGTGTCAATCATATGTTCTATTATATGCACTTTTGTAAACATTAGTATTACATTTCTGCTATGGTCAGCAGCAGGAGACAAAATAATAAATGCAATTAAAATTATATAAACTATACACTAAACATAATTTAGCTGAAAAATTCAGACTTTGCATTTATTTTAAAGCATAATATTGGATTTTAAATAAAATAAATTTAAATATGTCAGCACAGTCTTAAGAAAAGTATTTTCAAATAAGTGAAAAAAACTATAAATGGTTTTGCCCTATTAATATGTCTTGTTTTGGCCCCAAGGCATAAGAACAAACTAATATAAATATAAACATGGAAAAAGAATTTCCTTCAGGATGGGCAAATTGCAATATATATATACATATGTGTGTGTGTGTGTGTGTGTGTATATATAAATATGTATCTATCTCAGGTATATCAGTTACGTTGATGCACAGATTTTCTAAAGGGATCTGCTTACGACCAGACTTCAACATTATTCTTTTTTTTTCTATTTAACATAAAATATTTGTAACTGATGAGGATAATCACTCTGATGCATAGGTGTGTATAAGACATGAGAAAGTGACTTGTTATGCACATACAGTTTACTACTCCTTCCACTATCATAAATCTCCCATCGTGATTAGGCAAACTCAGTAAAAGCAGGATCTTCTTTCCCTCAGACTGTAGCTAACATGAGACCTTTGTACATCTGCTCAATATTTTATTGGGTAGGAATACTTCTGAGTTGGGAAATATTGTGCAGTTGCCCAGTGTGTCATTTATTTATTTACTTTTTTGTTTTTGAACTATTTGCATGAAACTATGCAGAAAGAATCTTTTCTATTTTGCCACCTTTGCACAGTTTAACCTTTTAGCCTCCATCATACCTCCTTGGGCAATAAGATCATTCCAGATAGTCCATCTCTTCTTTTTTAAATTTTATTTTAATGGTACATTTTAGATGTACATAGTGATAACGTTCATCATAGGGGATTTAATTCTCTAATCCCAACCAATTCTTTAATATCTCCTTCTGAAGCTCAAACCACAATAACCTAGTTTATACTTGAATTATTTTTCACCAAAAATGCTAGTACATTAGAGTTCATGTTTTGATTTCACATATTGTATCCTCCACACTCTTGAAAAAATAAAAGTTATTTGATTGTGATTATAATATATATATAATGGAGCATTATACAGCCATAAAGAAGAATGAGGTCTATATACTTCTATAAGATTTAATATCAGGTATCATTTTTCCTATCTTGGAAAATTTTTTACACTCATCATTTAATACTCTCTAGGAACCTTTTCCTCAGTCTCCTTTTTGGGTTATCCTACTCTATCAGACCATTAAATATTCATATTCTTCACCCCTTATCTCATAGTCTTGTCCTCCTCCTTTATTTTCTCTCTTTCTACCTGGTGGAGTGGATCTAGGGGGATGAGTAAGACCTTCACAGTTGGTAATGGCAATGGCAACATGCTCTTAAACACAGTAGAAGTGTTTGATTCCATGCTGAATATGGGGGACCTTGTGTGTATCTGTTTAATGAGACACATTCAAGATGCAGGCCATGGATCCACCAATGTGGATGAATGTATGTAATAGGAGTTTCAGCCATGACTAATTCGGTCATATCTTATGGGCAAGAAAGCCAGGATTTTGACATGACCCCTTTGAATTTTAACTACAGCCAGAGTCTTATTTAAATGTTCACTGCAGTACTGTGACTAAGTACCACTTTTTGAATGATAGCTAAAGAATTTTACTTATAAAGTTAAATATGGCACTTCCTGCATTAGCAAATAACAGAACAGGGACAGAAGATACTTTAAATTGAAATCATACCTACTCTGAAAATTATTTAAAGTAGTGCCAAAACCTTGAAATCTCTGTTTATTTGGAAGAATCAAAATGTAATTTGTTGAGTTTCACTTTTTCCTTTGCCTAAAGGTGTTGATCTGGGGCAGAGGATTCTTCCAGAGGAGAGATTAGAACCAAGTATGTGAGAGACTTGCTCCTTTTGAAAATTAGTTCTAATTGTTTCTGATGAAGTTATGTCTTGTTTTTTTTTTTCCCCTAGGTGTTGAATTTTTCACTTTCTTAGATATTTACAGAAGTAGGAAAAATGTTTTTGTTTTTCTGAGTGCCAATGTTTTGTTTTTCTGACTGCATTCTCCAAAGCTGAAAAGCGCCCTTAATCTCAGTGTGAATTACTAAGATACCAGAAGACTTAGCTGTGCTCATTCTCTAGAGATGAATCTAGAGTTTGCTTTTTGTTTTCATTTTCCTCCAGCTCATACAAAAAGTGAACCAGAGAAAATAGTAGAGAAAGCTTTAGATCTGCTGTTATTACAGTGCCTTGCTAGGAAATACTGAGACAGCACAGATTAGTGACTTCACACCCAAAGAAATCTAAAACTATCTTTAACTTACCTCTTTTATTTAATTGTTTAATTTTTAAACTAGGATTACCTTCCCATTATGTTATGTGCCACCATTCTGGTTTTTCTAACTGTATAGATCTAGATTTGTTATCAGAAAATGAAGGCATTTTTAGAAAATTCCTTTATTGGGTAGTTTACTGATGAGTTCATATCCATCACTACCTAATAAAGCATGTTGCTAGTATAAGGACAAAGAAAGACTGAAGTTGCTCTTTTTCTCATTATATTTAAGAGCATCTGGTGCATTTATTGCAAGTTAAATGAAAATATTTCTACAAATTAATTGGAAGCTCAGGGTATTGCTAAACCAATTGGTATACCAGCCCTTTCATTGTTCTAATGACTTACTCATTATTTGTATATACTTTTATATATATTTATTAAGGAAATTAAGGTATCCTGTTTTACATTTGCCATGTAGTTGGCACCCCTTTTTCAGGCCTTCCTAAAATTTTCTTCATTCATACCATAGAACCTATTGTAGTTTGCTGCTAGTCAGTTACCTGAGTCATAAGAAAGCCTGGAGTTGAAAGACACTCCTGTGTCCGTCCAGCCCTGAGGTTCTTCAACTGATTAAGTGGAGGCTTACTTTCAGTATGGAAGGGCAAAATGCCACATTCCAAAAGCCAGAGCCTAGCAAACATACCAAACCTAAATGAGAAAAAAAAAATTCAAGAGGTCTCAAGCTATCAAATGTCTTTCATGATGCAAGTTTAAAACTTTCTAAATCACACTCTTTTTTCTACAGTTGGCCTGCAAACAAATTCCTAAATTGTTGATGGTTCTAACCAAGATTCACTAGTGTATCTATAACCATATTTGTTAATTCCCAAAGCATTTAATTCTACAGCACTGAAGCCCACAATTTAGAGTAGGAGAGGTTTATTCTGTTGTACAATTTCAATCAGTAGCGGAGTAGCACGAAGACAGAACTATTGTGGCAGAAGGATACAGCAGAGAATAGTTGCTCATCTCATGAAGGAAACAGAGAGAAGTAAAGAGCCTAGAGAGAAAGGAGGCAGGAACCAGGTCCAGTCCCCAAGGTCACATCCCTCAGACCCACTCACATACCCAGAAGCCTGCTTTCTTAATCCTCAGGCACCTACCCAACCAGTCTAGCTGACAGGATTAACATTATCATTTCGATTATTGTTTAGTATTTTGATTCCAAAGAAGTTTTCAAGTCAACTTGCCTAACAGTAAAGATACTAACGTGTAGTTTATTGAGGTCAAGCTAAATTTGTATATCAGCATAGACAGGATACGTTATCTGTGCAATATGTCATGTTCTTGTTCCAAAATGTGCTGAGTCTTTCCATTAGTTTAAGCATAATTTTGTTTCTTTCAGTAGCATTTTGTGTTTCGCATAGATTTGAACAGTTTTCAAGTTTATACAAAAATTCAGAAGCAGCTTTGTTTCACTCGTTTATTTTAATATGCATTCTATTATGCGTATGTATGTTGTAGGGTTATTCATCATTGCATGCTTAGTTTATGAATTGATATTATAAGAATTTCTCCATAGATTATTTTAGATTTTCTAGATACATAACCATTCCATTTGAAAATAGGGGTTATTTTACTTGGTCTTTTCTGATTTTTAAATCAGTAATTTTCTCCTCCTGTCAAATTGAATTGGCCAATATTTCCAAGTAAATTACTTAAAGTAGAGAAAATAATGAGCATTTTTTTCATGTTCCATAAGAGTCTTATTCATTAAAGGTACTTTCTTTGCACTGAGTATTTATATATAGGTGGACATATGTAGGAAGAATTTCCGTACATTCATATTTTCTCAGTATTTTAAGTATGATTAAGTATAAATATACCTAGTGGATTTTACTGCATCATTAGAAATAACCAGAGTTTAGAGACCTGAATTACTCCTTATATCTACTGGTGGATTTCTTAATGTTGAACAAATCCCTGTATTCCATAAATATCCAATACTGTCTTATGCTTTTTAATTATGTAATACTAAAACAGTCATATGAGTTAGGAATTTCCAGAAACGTAGACTCAACATAATGGGTATATCTGTAAAGAGTTTTACTTTAAGAAAATTGCCTTCAGGAGTGTAGAGGTTTAGCAAATCTAAAATAATTATCTACATAACATTTACATTGTATTATTTACAGTTCATCTAAAGATGATTGAAGTATATGGGAGGATGTGCCTAGATTATATGCAAGTATTTTACCATTTGCCTGGAACATCCACAGATCTTGGTCTCTGCAAAGGGTTCCAGACACCAATACTTGGAGAACACAAATGAGCAAGTGCAATTTTGTCTAAAAATTCCTAATAGTTGCATTCCATGCTATTTTTAAATTCTCATTATGTTCAAGGAAATCTGTATTGCTCTTTATCCCATGAGGTATTTTCTAATATCATTACTATAACTTTATATGTTAAGAGCTTCTTTTGTGTTGATATTTTTATTTCTTTTTTAGTCTATTGTTTTCAGGGAACAATCTGGAATTAATTATATTGTATGAATTTATCATACTTTTCTTGGTGTCATAATTTTTATTTATTTATTTGTGTCATCTTGAAAATATCATTACCGGTGTACTACCAAGGATACAAGTTTTGTCTACCATTGAATTCCCAGCTTTTCTACTTACTTATTTTTTATCCACTTAAGCTGTCTTGAATTTTAAAGGAGTCTGCTTGTCAAAATATTTCTCTTTCTCCTCTAAGCTTCTGCAGTTTTATACTTCATGAAAGTTTCTGTCATGTTAACAGCATGTATATAAATATTACTGTATATTCTATTTTACTTTGACAGTATAAGCATACAATATAAAGTGGTTTCTTGTAGCTTTTATTCTTTTATGGTTTATGTTCTAGCCTGTTAAACATGATATTGACTACTGCATCCCTTCTGTTGAAATTCTATGGTATTAAACTGTTCTTTATATTCCTTGCCTTTCTGAGTATCTTTAATGGTTCTATTCTCACAGTCTTGGATATTTTTGTTAGACAAATATTTTTCTTTTAATACATGATATGATCAGATAATTTTACTCAACTAAAATTATACCAAAAAAGAAGAGAAAGTTAATTTTCTTTATCTCTGTCATGCATTCTATAATATATAAGGAGAATAATATTTTTATCTAAAAGGTTATTTTTGTAATACAAGAATTATAAAGTACAGCCTATACTGTTTGCTTTTATAATACATAATGATTACCAGGCTGGGATTTTAACTCAGTGGATCAGTTTCTGCTATCTTGTACGAGGCCCTGGGTTCAAACCCAACACTCCAAAAAAATCAAATTATTTCCTGCTTTTTACATTATGATCATTTTACATCTGTTTTCTCTCACACCCACAGCAAATAATTTGGATTAACAAGATTTTCCTTTCAGTAACACAGGAACTCATCAAATATATTCTAGTTTTAATGTTTTTCTCATTCTCTGCCAATTTGTTACTTGGTATTCATATTGCCAAAATATAACACATAATATAATGTAAAATTTTCCTTAGGTCCATTAACAGGCTGATTTCTGTTGGCTAAGGTATATTTAATGTGTAATACAGAGCTTATATCGATTATTGTACATTCAATTTATCTATATGAAATTCAGTCAGTATTTGACTTGTGAGAAAGCATCCATAATCACAATTCTGGAGGACTTAGCAGCAGTTCTTATGAAATCATTATACTTGAAACACATTGTGCCTCATTGAAACTCATTGATACAAAATTCATCATAAAATTGACTTCTTCCTACAGGATAGAATGTCATGCTATTATCTCCTGGCATGAAGTATTGTGTAGAAATGTTTAATGCCATTTTTCAATTCCCCTTATAAATGAATATGGCTCAAATAATCTTGGGCAAAAACACAAAAGTGGTAGGCGTCACAATTAATGGATTTCACGTTATACAACAAAGCTATACTAACAAAATCAGCATGGTACTGGCATAAAAATACATATGTAGATCAACAAAATAGAACAACACAGAAACAATCCTATGCATCTTTAGCCACCTGATTTTTGACAAACTGGCCAAATACATACTAGAAAAATGACAACGTCTTTAAGAAATGGTGCTGGGGAAACTGGTTAACCACTTGCAGAAGAATGCGGTTAGAAACTTTATTTTTCACTATGTACTAAAATTAAATAACAATGGGTCAATGATCTAGACATAAAAGCAGAAACTTTGAATATGCTGAAAGATAATATAATGGAAATATTTGAAGTAATAGGCAAAGGCTAGAACTTTCTGAACAGAATTTCAGTTGAACAAGAAAAAAAGTCCAAAAACTGACAAGTGGGTTTATAGCAAATTAAAAAGTTTCTGCAAAGGAAACAATCAATACATTGAAGATCCAACCTACCAATGGGGGAAACTGCAGCTATTCATTCTTCTCATACAGGCCTAATCTCTGGAATATACAGAGAATTAAAAAAGAAAAAAAAATACCCCTTCAATAAAACGACTTATTCAAAAATGGACAAGTGACCTCACTAGACACTTCTCCAAAGAACTACAAATTTCCCATGAGGGCAGGAATAAACATTTATAATTTTTATCCATAAGGAAAATACAAATCGAAATAACTTTGATTGATTGCCTGCAGAAATAAGGAACAAATGCTGGTAGGCATGTTGGGGGAGAAAGGAATTCTTTTTTTGTTGGTAGGGAAGTAAAAAGTACAAGCACTGTGGAAATTCTTATGCATATTCCTCAAAAAGCTAAAAAATTGAAATGCCATTTGAGCTGTTTATACCTTTTCTGGCTACATTCCCAAAAGAGTTAAAGACATAATGATACATTGATACATGTAAAGTCATATTTATAGCAGCACAATTCACAACAGCTATAGCCTAGATGCCCATTAACTGGCAAATTGATAAAGAAAATGTTTAAATACAAAATTGGACTATATTGAGCCATAAGAAAGAATGATTTCAAGTCATTTGTAAGCTACTGGATGGATGTTAAGACCATAATGTTAATAAGTAATAAGTCACATGCAGAATTTTAAACATTACATGCTTTTCCTTATATGAAATTCCCAGTATGAGTAAAGTTTTTTTTTTTTTTAAATGGACTTTTTGAAGTACAAGAAAGGAATCAAGAGAAGTTGAAAGGCAGGTAAGGAACAAAAGGAGATCAAAAATCAAGTTATGCTATGAATACATACAGAGTCTTCAAAAATGTATGAATACTTCAGGAAAAAAAGAAATAGTATGATGCTTTTTTCACAGATGGTGTTACCCTCGTATGGGGGACCCGAGAGGATGTTGTATATCATAGAAAACCCACCAGAATGCCAACTCAGAGAAGAAATTGAAGATGCTTGTGCAGCAATCTCAGGGCACAAGGTCACCCAAGCAGCAGTCCACCACACTGATAAATGTCTGGAAGCTGATGGCCACCACTTTGAGCACCTCTTGTAATTGTAGAGGCCAAAGGTCACTTGTGTTAATCTCATGATGTCTCAATAAATTTAGTATCAAAATAGTTATGCAAGTCTTTCTTTCCTGAAGTGTTCATACATTCTTGATGGAATATATGTATTCCTAAACAAATATAAATATTATGCATTGCAAACATATGCCAATATAAAATTAATAAGGTCTCTTTCTGTCTAAAAAGCTTTATCTTAGTAAGATTATCATTAGAATGTGTGTTAACACTATTTGGGGTTATTTTCCCTTTTGTGTGCTGTGTGGTGCTAATACTTAGTTTCTCACCATATTTTATTTTAGAGTGTCCACATTTATTACTGATGTTAGTGTTTGTCCTGTTCATTCCTTTCATTTTCATTTGAGGAGACTTCTGTTATCTATATGTTGAACCTTTGTGGTCTATCTTCTTTACTTATTGTATCTAACTTGTAATATGATTTTCTCTATTTCTTCTTCTTCTTTTTTTTTTTTTTTTGTGGTGCCAGGGATTGAACTCAGGCCCTTGTGCTTGCAAGGCAAGCACTCTAATCACTGAGCTAAATCCCCAGCCCCTTATTTCTTCTATATTTTATTATGTTGTATTTTCTATTTTCTATTTATTTCATAATGATATTTGTGGCATTTGTTCACTCTCTTATAATTTCTTCTTTAGTATTCAGTGTCAAAATTAATTTCATTGCTATTTCAAAATCTTTCTTGAGTATTATTTTGAAACTTCCTTCTTTATAGAAATCTAAATTCTAAAATTTCTGAACTATATATTGTTTTATTTTTACCTTGATTATAGTCTTAAATTATATTATTTAAAATTGTTAGCTCTAGAATTTTATACATTTTCTAGGTGTGTGTTTCATCCAGGCCTTGATTTTCTCTTATTCTGATCTTTATTCTTTTCTCTCTGTTACATACATGCCTCTTCCCTCTCCTTTGACCAATAAGCCTGTAATTTTCAATATAACTTCTACTCCAAATCAGTTCTTCTCAGTGCTGTCCTTTATTATGGAAAAGAGCTTCACTTGATAGAGTGTTTTTGTTCTAGAGTCTTTGACATTTTTGCCCTTTCCACAGTACTGTTTGCTGGTGAACAGGCATTTCACGTACTCTTCCTGTCTCAGGCCGTCCTCGCAGATTGCGTTGAGATTCACTTTGTGACCCTTCTGCTTGGTAGCAACTAGTTACTAACAATGTTTTAGAGTTCACTTTGAGAACAAATAGTTCCTAACAATAATGTATTAGAGTTGTCTTGCTGTGAGAATTGTAGAATTCCTTTGGCCTTTCTTCTGATTCCCTTCAAATAGAAATTGTTACCACAACTATCTTTTGCTTTTGATGGATACTTTTCCACTCCGTTTTTACAATTTTTGTGTACAGATATTTCATTTTATCACCTTTTGTTTGATCTCTATTGGTAGAATTATCTAGAGAGCTTCAAACCCTACACCCTCACTGTCTAGCCAGCTGATGATTTGTTTTCAATTTCCCAACAGACTAGAAGGTAAATGCTAAGTACTTTAAACAAAGGTTTCAACAAATATCCTAAGGGAAGGTAAGAAAGTAAAAACAATGTTCAGCATCACCTACTTTAGTTTATCTAGAAAATGGATTATATGTAATGAATACCTTTAAGATAAAGCTGAATATGTTTGTGTAGCTAGGTCAGAGGGCGCTGAATGATGATACAATAAATCCCTTCTTGTTACATTTTATGATTTGTGCTTTTCTACCTTCACATTTTTTTCAGTTATTGTTGCAAAGCTCCCCTGCTGCTTTTTTCTCCACTGGATTGTGACAGATGTTTAATGAAAGTTGAAAGTGTTTTTATTCAATGCTATAAGCTTTTTGGAAGAAAGACAGTATGCAAATTTAAATCATAAATAACTGAACTCAGAATCGGAGGCTTTCTCAAAGGAATACATAAGTAGTATTTTAAAAAGAGATAAAAAATATAATGGCCTTCGATCTAAAGGATTATGAAACTGAAAAGTGAGCAATTCCAAACTGCTTCATCATTTCCAGAAAAAAAGTTTGATTTTATTTTGCTAAAATATCATCCTAGACTATAAAGTGTCTAGAAGGTACATTAGGTAAATGACTATGCCAAGAATTACTATGTAACTAGAAAATATCTGCTGGAGGAGAGCAGTAAGTACAATTGAAATTGCTTCTCTTCTAAGATCATCAACAAATATGGGTGAATTGGTTAAGTGAATTATGGACTTCATTCTTGTAATGGAACATTGTTTTTACAATGGTATTTTTAAATTTTACTACGAGGCTCACATTAAGTAGTGTTCTTGTATGTGTATGCATTTATATGTTTTGTTGGAGGCACGCTTAATTTCACACTTTGTTTCCTTCCAAATGGATAATGTTTCATTGGTGTAGCACTCCTGACCTCTGTCTCCTACCTTAATAGTTCTTTCCACAAAGTACATGGAAAAATTCAATGTTATTGATTTATTTGACAGGAAAGGCTTATATTCTATTCACTTCTGTAGTTTTGTTATGGGGACTAAGGTACTTCCCTAAAGCAGAATTTCTTTCTCACATCAACCTTCGACATGACTATTGTACATCCTTCAATTGGAGAAGCCCTGCTCAGAATTGGCCTGCAAATGGCTTGGCTGTGTTGCCTAAGTGTAAGGTTCAGTTAGCAAATAAATTTGTCTCTTTTACCAAGCAGTCTAGATTTTATTAAAATATTACTTATCCTTTGTTTTCTTTTTCTTCCCTTTTTTCACAAATTATACTAAGAGGAAAGGTACTATTTAATAAGTTATCACACATAATTTCAGTGATTCATGCAATAATTCACAAAGCCTCAATGACAAATATTTAGAAGCATATATATATGTGTAATTTAGAGTTGTGATGATTCATATTTCAAAGACTCCTTCTAATTTCAGTTCATAAGAACTCATGCCTTTTCTGCTGCATAGAAAATATGAGTTTTTGATCAATTATTTGAATACTGATCCACTCCAATATGAGAGCAGAATTTAAACATAGATGCCAATTCTTAAATCTGGTGATAAGTTCCAAAGTTTTATGCATCTTCACACAAAGTTTTATCACCTAACTTCTGACACCAAACTCCAGAAATCATAACATATGAAATCATATTAATAAAAAGTTAGATATATCTAATAAGAGAAAAAATTAACCTGAACATATAGATTGTGTCAGCGTATGATCCAAATACACGTCCGCAACTTGACTTTCACAAAGCAAACTGGTATAAATGCAGAATTTGCATTTGCTCATTGAATGTATGGCTTATTAGAAATGTCTCTTTGAGTTTAACTATTGACCACTAACAGTTTAAAATTATTGAAAATATTTTAAATATATGAAATATAGAAATATATTTCTATAAATTTTTCTAAATATTTTCTAAATATAGAAAATATATGATAGCAGGCTTTCTTCTTTGAAGTTTAAATACATATATAAAATGGATAACACGTTGTTATCAAATACTATATGCATGAAATCCAGTATGTAAAATTTCAAAGGAAATATGCCAATACATTACTAGTAATTGGCTCTTAGTATTGGATATTGTATTATTTTTGTTTTTATATCTTTTATGTATTTAAAAATATCTACATTGGAGCCAGGTATGTAGAGCACACCTATAATCTCAGTACTCAGGAAGCTGAGGCACGAGTATTGCCATGAAATTGAGGCCAACCTGAGATACATAGTGAGTTCAACAACATAGCAAGACCCTGTCTCAAACAAGCAAACAAACAAACAAATAAATACCAATCATACATTGGGATCAACAAAGTTATTGATTTAAAAAAATGAAACGGAATCAACCAAACACAATGTTAGTTGGCTGTTTTATAATTATGAATATTTTGCCTTGACATTATATAGACACAAACTCAGTAAAGCTAATCACTGTAATGTATCTTCACAATGGAAAAATAAAGGCTTTGAAATAAGTTTTGAAATATGAAATAGAGAAAAGAGTTTTCCATATTAAGATAATATAGTTGTCAAGTGGATGCCCAGATTTTATGTGCTTTCTCCCATGATCCACAAGGGGAACTGTAAAATTCTACTATGATGCATCTCATCAATGACTGCAATATTATCAGCCCATCTATAAATGCAACTTTTTTCCACTTTGTTCTTTTTTTTTTTTTTTTTTTTTTTTTGGTGGTGCCGGGGATTGAACTCAGGCCCTTGTGCTTACAAGGCAAGCACTCTAATCACTGAGCTAAATCCCCAGCCCTCCACTTTGTTCTTAATAGTCAAAGAAATGTACTATTTGGTAGTATTTCTTTTTTGTCTTGCATATGAAAATGAGAAATCTGTACTGCAAATGTAGAACCTCCTTGCTGGTGATTTATGGATGAACAAATAAATATCAAAATGAGCAATGACTTACATTATAAATTCTTTGTAGTATTATGTGGACTTTTGAGGTTTTCCAGTCTATGATTTTTCTAATAATGATTCACAATAAAAATTGAATGCAAAGGAAAAGATTTATAACAATTTAAGTCTATTGTTTAATATGAGACAGTGTCACAACATATTTTATAAAATATATTTGCATTATGACTTGAGAAAAGACAGATATTACAGAAGATACTAGAGCAAAATTCTGACTTGGAAACTAGCCAAATTGTGGCTTTACTCACGATAATCTTTGTTTAATAAGGCACTTTCCTTCTCTGTTCAGTATACATGTTTACAGACTATTACATTCCCTTAGGAGGCATACATTGGAAAAATTTTTAATGTACTACCACAACTGAAATTTTTCTTTTGCTATTCTTTGGTGTTACAAAGACCATGATAGAATAAATATGTAATATTGAAAGGAGTTCCTCCTTTCCTCTTCACTCCCACTCTACGATTCTCTACTGTTTATCATCTTTGTCATCTGACAGTTCCAGTGAGGATTTAAATTCCTGTCATATTATTTTTATAGCATTGGGCTTAGTGGCAGTTTCCTATCATCCTAAATCAATGGACATGGGAAGGATGATTTATTGTATCATATTAAGTTAATTGATTAGTCCATTTGTTAAAATAATCGATCTTATCCTTAGCTATTTTTCTCTACAAAACCTGCTTTGCAACCAGTCAACTTCTTTATTGGGCAAAGCTTATAAAACTTATAAGTAAAACAAAAATAAATTAGAAAAGAACATAACAAAACAGCAAATAGAAGAAGAAATCTAATAACACACTTAAGAAACTATTTTCAAGTCTCAGGCTGTAAATCAGTCTTTAGTACAGTGTCACATCAAACAAATAAATGTTCTTTAGAAGGCAAAACTTAATTCTACCTAATTATGTTGCAACCAATACTGATGTCTCTAAATGATCAAGAATTAGCAAAAATCTTTTGAAGAACCAATATATAACAGAGCATAAAAGTACTTGCTTTATTACTTTAGTTTCTTGCTAAAATAATCCTAGTGCTTTAGTACTAAGATTTTGCTAAAATAATCTTATATGTAAAAATTCATACCAAAGAAAATCTTTTAAACATATTTTCAAAAAATAGTCTCCAAAACATGCCTTAGGTACAATATTACATGAAGAATTTAGGTCTAGAAATATAATAGCTCATGATCAAGTCAATGTTAAAATATATACTCAGAAAAAATTCAGGTTTTAGCGATGCCATTTTGGGAGTGTGTGGATTTTTTTTACAATATCAAAATCCTTATCAAAAAATTTCATAATATAAAAATTTTAAACAAGGGAACATGATCTTCCCTGTAAATTCTTCTGTAGCAAATTCTTCTGTGGATGTTTCAGCTCTATGTGATACTTTTCATTAATTACATTAATTTTGGCATTATACTTTCTTTTTAATGAACACTTAGTCACTTCTTAGATGTGAGCTTTTCCAATGTTATGTGAGATCCAGCAGTAGGTTTGAAATAAACAATAAATATTCATTAACTCTATTAACAAATAAAACCAATAATGCATTGAATCCAAAGCATATTTTTATCTAATTTTGCTGTTTCAAATGATATATTTTATTATGATGAGTTTTATTTAGCACATTTATCATTATAGAATTTTTATCTAATTGTAATTGTCCACACTGACAGTTTTTCTGTTTTATTCCAGTTACTGCTGCGTTTATGTATATGTGAATATTGTAAAGCATTCTTACAAATGCAAAATTTTATTTTAAGCACTTTTACAAGTTGTTGAATTTAACACCTCAGCATACCGTATATATAAAATTTATTCTAGCTTTAAAATACTGCATGCTTTTGATATAAATGAATTTTGAATATATTTCAATTTTTCTTTTGTTTGCATTCTTATGGTTTTGATTATCTCAAAAAATTGTTCCTTGATCTTCTGTTTTAAATTTTGATTTTAGGCCTGATTGGTCTTAATGCTGTATCGACACATCTCTCTATCGATCATAAGTATGGCATTCAACTATCAGATTTGAAAAGTGATCAGATTTGAAATTTTTAAGTGCTTTCTACATGCTTTGACTAATCAGTAAGAGAAGTGAGGAGGAGGCTCATGAACCTTATACTGCAATCTGTTTCACTCAATTTGCATGAGAAGCCACTGTGCGAACATCACAAGCAGAGGTGATAATTTAAAATAATTTTGTATATTGTCTATGAATTATAACTAGAATTATTATTAAACTTTCAAACCATTATTGCAAACCCTTGCTGTGTGTGAATGGCATAAGCAAGATTTACTAAAAAATAAAAGTGAACAACTATACATTGAGACATTAGATCACGAAATAAATTGTAATCATCCCGCAAAACTACCTTTTAAAATCTAGTCAAATTTTCTCCCTCTGTCACTGGAGAGAACCACAATCCCAAATGTACTATTCATCATTCCACTGAATTTTAGTTACAGTATTTACTATTTGTTTATACTTGTAAGTAATACATTGATTAGTTCTACATTAACATTCTTAGGTTCATCTGTGATGGTTGTCATGGCCCTTCTTAGTTCACTCCTTCTGACTGCTGTGTGGTAAAAAGATATAAATAAGGGATTTCTATCTGCTCATTGAATATATGGATTAGTATTGCTAGAAATGTCTTTTTGAGCTTAACTTTTTATTATTTTAAAGTTAATTTTATTGGTATATGTTTGCAGTACATAATGATAACATTCACCATAGGGAATTTGTACTAGCACATAATAATATATCTTGATTCTTTTTTCCCCATTCCCTTCTCCTCCTTTCAACCCTTCTTTCCCACCCCATTTACAAAACTTTGCTTTCATTGTCGTTCCTTCCATTCTTTTTTTATTCCTATTCTCTTCCTCTCTTCCCTCCTTGCTCCTCTTTCCATCTCCTTCCTATTTTCCCGTAGCTAACCTCCATTTTGCTCCTTATTTATTTTTTTTGTTTTCTCACACAAGAGAAACAATGTGATATTTTAAAATGTATGTCCAATTTATTTCACTTAAAATTATGGTCTCAAAGTGTGTTCATTTACCTAAAAAAATGTCTCAAGTTTATCTTTCTTTATGGCAAAGTAATGCTCCACTGTATAATAAAAAAAAAAAAAACTTTTCTTTATTGAATCACTCATTGTTGGGCATATGGGCTGTTTCCAAGATTTAGCTATTATAAATTGTGCTGCTATACACATGGGTGTTCATGTATCACTGTGGTATGATGCCTTTAACACTTTGGGGATGGTACCCAGAAGGAGAATAGCTGGGTCTAATGGAATCTCTAGTTTTACTTTTTTGACGAATCTCCATACTAACTTCCATAGTGGTTGTACCAATTTCCACTCCTACCAACAGTGGAAAAGGGTTCCTGTATCCCTACCCTCTCACCAGCTTTGTGCTTAACTTTTGACTGCTAAAAGTGAATACTGCATTTTACCATTTTTTTGTACATTCTACGGCTGATAAGCAATTTAGGTGTTTCCAGTTTTCACAATTTCGAATTATATTATTTAAGAGATATTTTAAATCTCACAATGACACATGGAAAATGTGTACTGATGATAAAAAAAAAAAAATTATATATCTTTTCATTTGTCATCTTTTGTCCTCTTCCTGACAGATAATCAGACAAATTCAGGGGACAAAAATGTGTGCTGTTGTTGTTATTGTTGTTGTTGTTGTCTACTTTAAAATATTAGAAATGTGGTAATTTATTTGCTTGACCCAAAGTATATATGCTTGCATTTAGTAAGTGTGAGAGGAAAAGTTAAGTTTGTGTGCTTAGCAATAATTTCTCTTCCAAAAGTAGAAAAATCATTGGAATTAATTGTGAAAATTCATTTGTACAATGTTTGTACAGTGACGCTAAAGTTCCATTTAAACCTCCTTAACAGGGGCTGGGGATTTAGCTCAGTGGTTACAGTCCTTGCCTTGTAAGCACAATGGCCCTAAGTTCAATCGTGAGCACAAAACAAAACAAAACAACAACAACAACAACAAAAACCCTTAACAGAAAGGAGTTCTGTGTGGCTTTAATTTTTCAACTGAAAAACATAAATACAAATTAAGCTTTCATTTACATGGTCAATTATTGTAGCTTTCTAAATTTCTCCTATTTACTAGATATGTTTTAGAGACAGTTCTTTGAATACTGAAACCTGGGCCCTGAATTTGTGATTTTCCTTCCTCACCACCGAGAATACTGGGATTGCTAACATGCACCTCTGAGCCTGGCAGAAAGTTTTTCATGAAGTTTTGAGGAAAGAGTTATTCAGGTATTCTAGTTACTTTCTCATCGCTGGAACAAATTATCTGACACCTGCAAGTTTAATGAAGTAAAGTGTATTTTGACTCATAGTAACAGTCCACAGTTGCTGACTTTGAAGGAGAAAGGACAGGAGGACATAGCACAGGATATCTGTTCATGCCTCGATTGTCAGGATGCAGAGAGCTAGGGAGGCAGAGGTACCCTTCTAGGTCACCCCCCAGCCCCCACAAGCAACTGGCTGTAATCAGGCCCCATATTCTAGTAGTACTTTCAGCTATGACCGCCACAGTAGGTTAAGTCACAGGACCTTAGCACCTCCAGGACCCAATCAGTTTCCAAAACCCCAGACTCTGAACACACGACACTTTCACAGACATTCTAGATCTAAACCACAAGTGATGTCATTAAAATCTCCCCTGTATTTCTCAATCCAATGAACTCATCAATTATTTCCAAATCTAGATATAACTAACAAATGTTAAAATCACAATAATCTAATGCTGAATTGTGATTCAATTGAGAATGTCTTTAGAATTGTATAGAATTCTATACTATGGTGTTTATGTAATTAGACGGGAGCATTTCCAGGAGGTAACATTAAGTAGCACTAATTCACTGACTGATCCAACAAACACATTTTAGGATGCAGGCTTCAGCAAAGTGTTTTGTACTATATTAATTCAAAGAGGAGTGGGATTTTCTTTTCTTTCAGCTGCTGATACCTGGTAAATAAATGGTGGTGTGGCTTTACTGAAAGTGTAAACCTTAAATTACACAATGTAGTGCAAAATTGAGACTGGAGTTAGTGCCATCTCAGTGGGAGAAGGTAGGAGTGACCTTTTAGATTGCTCTTAAAAGATGGCTGAGATAGATATAGGCTTGTGGTTAGATTGAAGAGGGTAGGAGTTAGGTAAAGGGGGATAGAGAATACAACTCAATGTGACAGGAACTACTAATCTGAGGAAACTGCCTAAAATGATTCAGGAAGTAAATCAGACAGGGGACAAACACATGAGTACATATTCTTTATTTGATTTTTTCTAGAAAATAGTTGAAGACTTTTTCATTGAACTATAATATTCTTTTAATGTGAGTATTTTAACCAGCTGAAATATGAATACAAAGGAGACTTGAATCTCCTAAGATAAAGCTTAACAAATACTTAATAAAAATTGTTTGGGCAGTTATACACCCTTCTGAAAAAGGAAAAACACATATCCATATAATGTATAAAATATGACTTGCACAAAACATGGAGGAATACTGGCTGTTGTTGTGATCATTAAGAGAATATGAGCTAAGTGAGTGGTGCCCCAACATGTGCCCCCAAACCGACTGATGAAGTTTCCACCACACCTGACATGGGTTTCATACAATGCTGAAACCAAAACAGAGATACATATACATTTAATGACTGTATTTCAGAAGTATTAAGTGTAAAATGAAAAGTTATATATAACATATATTCTATCTATAAGTACATTTATGGAGTTAAAATGGTTAAGCTGGGGTTGGAGATTTAGCTCAGTGGTAGAGCATTTGCCCAGCAAGCACACGGCCCTGAGTTCAATCCCAGCACTCCCTGCAAATGGTTATGTTAAAAATTCTAAACATTTGTAATGGTTAATGTTAGGTGCCAACTGTAATGAGCTATTGGCTTCCAGATGAAAAATTTTTGTGGGTTTGTCTGGGAGGGTGTTTGCAGATGACATTAGCCTTTAGTTAGTAGACTAAATAAAGTACACTCCTGCCCCAAAGTGGGAGAATAACATCCAGTCTATTTTTGAGGCCCTAAATAGAACAAAAAAGTGGAGGAAAGAGGAACTTGCCCCTTTGTTTCCTGCTTGCTGACCTAGGTCACCGGTCTGTACTCGGACTGGGGTTCATGCTTTTGTCCCCCTTCCGCGTAGGCCTTTGGACTTGAACTGTTCTTGAATCTGATGCTTACAGACAGCAGATGGTAGGAATTTCTGTTTCCATAATTGTGTAAGCTGATTCTTATAATAAATTATTCTTATATCTTCTCTCTCTCATATGTGTGTGGGGGGTATGTGTGTGTATGTGTGTATGTACATGTGTGTAGACCCCTGAATAATAAAATGTTCTATCAGGAAATTCATGGATTCCCAATTTCCTGGAGCATGAGATTTTCTTACTGCCTTTTACATTAAAGTGAACAAAGCAGAACACCACCAAGACAGATGGTTTGCTTTCAACTGATAGGAAGTCTCAATTTATATGTGTTTAATGTTTTTCTTCAATGACATTCACTATCACTTAGTTAGTTTTTATTTGATGTGTGCATACTGCTCAATTATTAGAAACTTTTCCAGTTTATTCTCAATTTCAGTGCTTTTTTTGAAACCAAAAGCATTTTTTAAATGAATACCATATGTTAATGTGCAGGTAGTGATTACAGAGACAAATGAAACATCTTACTTTCAAGGTCCTCACAGCTTAAAAAGGATGACAGTCATATAAATGGATGACTATAATAAAAGATGATGAATGATAATTATGAAATTTTGTATAAAGTAGTATGGAAGCATAAATAGATGAATGAATGTATTTGCCTCCCTGTATTTCTCATATTTGAATGTAAAATTTTATGGATAAAAGTATTACTTAAAATTATAATTTTTTTCCTTATAAATATTTGAAATATCATATAAGTGGAGAAAAATAAATATCTAAACACACAAGCTCTTCAACAGCATAGTGATTACAAGTGACGCTGCTACTGTTTTCCAAAACACCCTTACAATAAAACAGTTCATCCTAACATATGACCTACATTCCAGCCCTAAAAATCAGTTTTCATTCCTTTCGAATTTGGCGCTGCACCAGAGAAACAATGTAAAGTCCGAAAAGGATGCATTATCTTCCGGTTTCAGAGTTTCAGCAGTTCCCCTTAAGAATTAAATATCATTTATGAGCATTTTAATATTCATAAATTGCATCTATTAGAAAGGCTTACTGCTTAATAACCTTTGGGCACATTTACAAAAGTAATAGGACAATCTCTGCCACCACAGCTTCAATTTAATAGGCAGTATAAAAACAAAACATACTTTGCCATATGAAGCACAAATAAAAACCAGGTCCAGATAAAGTCTCTTCCAAATCTCAAAGATATAAAGAGAAACTGGAATTTAAAAATTCATCTTGGCTATTTGAAAGCCCTTGCTTGCTCCTCCCTTTTTATTACTATATGATAAATATCCTAATATTTAGGACATGTAGAAGGTTAAGAGCTTGTATAAGTCTATGAAAAGAGAAAGAATTAAAACCAAACACCAAAGTGAAGGGTATAGGACCACATTTCCAGTGAAGCTCCCTATGTATTTAGATGCAAATGAGAGTATTGATGCATTGTGGTTAGCAAGAATTTGCAACTACATCTTTTGCATTCCTTTATCAAACACAAATACTGCCATAGTATTTAAAGGAATCCATAACTTCTGTTTTGCTGGAAGCATCAAGTCAACATCCTGATTGATATTAAGCAGAATGTGAGGAGTAGTTAAAGTCCAATTCCCTGATACCTGAGATGAATTGAATTTTGTCCTTTGAAAGCATATATTGAAAGCCTAGCCCCAGGAACATCTAAGTGTGTCTTTATCTAGAAGAATTTGTAGGCGTAATCAAGCGAAGGTGAGGTTACACCAGAGTAGGTTATGTTCTTATCCAGTGGCTGGCTTCTTTGTAACTGTCATTTGTATAGAGATGTAAGAGAAGAAAGCCACATGAAGACAGAGAAGGAGACAGGGGTGATCTGTATACAAACAAAAAATGCTAAAGATTGCTGGCAACCACCAGAGTTTTAGAGAAACAACAACAACAACAACAACAAAAAGAATCCCTTTCCTAGTATCACCAGAGAAAGTACAATCTTGTCACTCTTGGACTTGCAGCCTCCAGAACTGTGATATAACAATTTCTTATTCGTTTGTTTGCAGCCCTTTGTCACGGCAGCCCTAGGACTCCAATATAATGATCACCCCCAAATGTTACAAACATTATGTAAAGAAATGCCGTAGTTTTCCATTTAGTTAATTCTCTAGACCAGGGATTGCCAAACATTTTCCACAAAGGTCCTGACAGTAAATGGTTTTGGGTTGGTAGAGTACATGTTCTCTGTGACAATTACTTAATTCTGTTATTGCAGCATAAAAGAAGTCTTAGGCTATCCACAAATTAATGAATACAGCTGTTTTCCAATAAAATTTTATTTGATCTGTGTGCTAGACTCCGCTCATATTGCTTTCTATTTTCTCATTTTTGTATAGACATGATGATTTATTTCCCATTTGCTCGCCTCCATTTTGGGCTTTTAGGTAAATATCCCTTGGAATGTGTTACCCAGGTATTTTAGAATAATGACTTTTGAGATATGTATATATCCTAATCTAGGCAACTTGTGAATGCATTACCTTATATAGTCAAAGAACTTTACATATGGGAAGAAAATCTTCTGATAGCAGAATTATCCTGGATTAAAGAAGTGGTTCCCCATATAAATAAAATAATTTATATAAGGATATAGTAGGATAATAGCCAGAAAAGGCAATATAAAAGCAAATGCCAAGAAAAAGGGAGGAAGAAAATTGGAAAAACGTTGCATCTGATTTGAAGACAAAAGATGGGGTCATCAGTCAATGAATATAGGTGGTGCCTAGAAAGTTGAAATGTTATAGAAATGGATTTTCTTCAGAGCTTCTGGGAGAGAAACAGTACTGCTAACACTTTTTTTTTTAAGCATTCTGACTTCTAGAACTTTAAGAGAATAGATTTGTGTGACTTAAAACTACTAAATATGAACGATTTTGTTACAACTTCAATAGCAAATAAATATGCAGTTTTGCTTCTTCTATTCCAAAACTTTCTTTTGGATCTCCTCTATTCATTTCCATGTATTATATGGTCAATAATAAGAGACATTCAACAACTCATTTAATATTTAATCCTGGAAAAGCCCTGATAGTAGGGTCTGTGCTCTGGAATTCTGTTTTTGTGAAATACAGAGAGAAATACGAATCAGAACAAACAACACAATCAAATTTCTTAAACTGGAGCAATCATAATTGGATGGTGAGATGACCACAGGAAGTTTATGGTAAATAACAATCAGAGAGAGATTGTTTAAATAATAGGACACTTATTTGGGAATAGTACAGAGATACTTGCAATGGAAACACTCATCACTTAATCTATAAATATATAAAAAGAGATGAGACAAAGGTGAGTTTTTCCAAGATGAAATAAGAGGATTACAATAAGATATTTTGATGTCATTGCAAGAGTGACATCACATAAAACACAGAGTTGGCAATATGGTCTTTTTGTGTAAGACTACGGTAGCTTTTGTTCAAGGTTTTGATTCTGACAGAGTCTTTGAAAGTATGTCTTGTCATCAAGCATACATGCATGAGATCCTCACTTTTGTAACATCCTTGCTTTATAGATTTATTTATTTATTTGGTTAGGTTTGTGATAGTGATTCTATTTAAATTCTGACAGTGTACACAGAGGTATAGTGGAATGCACAAACCTCATCCTGAATAAGAACTTCATTATTTATGTAGTAGGTTTGGTCTACCTCTGAGAACCTATGTTCATATTGGACATGTTTTTTTTTTTTTTTCTATTACAAGTACAGTGTCAATTGGGGTAGACTATGACACAAGTAAGATTTATAAACTAATATTCAAACATACTTATCGTAAGACTACTATAAGGAAAAAGAAAAGGATATCTTGGAAGCATTTCCTGAACTAAGTGTATTACTAAGATTTCCCATTGCTGGAACATACTATTTACAACTTAAAGGAGAGGTTTAATTTGGTTCACAATTTCAAAGGATTCAGTCATAGTCAGCTGGCTCCAAGGAAAGAACATCAAGGCAGACGGACATGGTAGAGTAAAGCTGCTGATTTTATGGCAGCTAGAAGCAGGGAAGGGGAGTAGTACTAGAGAGGAAGGAGTCAGAGACCCAATATGATATCGAAGTTCACATCTCCATGAATGACCCAGACAACCAAAAATGTGTATTACAGTTCTCTGGAAAGCTATGAATCAAGTTGACAGTCCAATGCAACTGTCACAGAAAGGTCCTCATACAATTCCCTGAAAATTGAGTTCAAAATTGGCTTACAATTCCATTCAAAATTCTCAGTAGGGAAGATACTGAATGCACACAAGAGCACTCCAGATCTGTGGATGATAGACGTTGTAGAGTACTCTTAGTTCATTCATATCGTGTCATTTCAAATTCAACATTGAGTTTAAGTAATGATTATTTCTCTTGGGAAAGTTATTGGTATCTCTAATACTCTTCAACCATTGTGATAATTTTACTTTTAGATGTAATAACCATCCATTTTATTGTGGACTAAACAACTATCTTCGACTGTGACAGAGCAATCTTTCTTTTTTTTTTTTTCTCATTTCTTCCTCTATCTCACGCAGCACCCCTCAGCTCTGTGCATCTCCACCCTTTTTTGAAGATCCCTTTATTTCTACTTTTCCAGAAGAAGCAATATGGAATAAAAGATAGCTTATTTTAGAAGGTAAACACGCGGCACACCTTTACAATGTACCAGCTCTACATTTTTAATGGAGATAATTACTCACATGAAAATATACCTAGCTATTGCATAATATTAAAACTATTTGCTCTGGTGAGGGATTTTAGCTGATTACTGATGCTTTGGAATGCGGTGACATCATGGAGGCCTGAGGCAAAACGTGAAAAGAGTGTGGTATAGATCATAACAGAATGTTACGACTTTAAAAGAATTGAAGGTGTGGAGCTCTGAAAAGAAACATCAGACAGCAAATATATTGAAAACGGGACTTAAGGAAAGAAAACTTATCCATTATCCATGACTTGGTTTTCAGTAGATGCTTTTAAAATGTCATCTGACCAGTAATGTTTTACCATTTCTTTTCTGTAGACCAGCAAAATTTCTCCCTGTATTAAAAAAATCATGATTTATTCTGTTACTTCACGATTCTCCTTTTCCATTTTAAAGCAAATGAATCTGCACTGAGCAGAATTCCGTAAATGTAACAACTGATAAATAATTTTTAACTTTCATTTCTGTCAATAAGTATCTAGGACTTATGAAATTACCTGTTCTTCAATATTTTCACTCAATAACTAAGGATGACAGATTCATTCAGGTATACTTTGTTTTCCATGACCTGGCCGTAGCTCATAAAATGCTTTTTTATGATAAACATCAAATTTTAAAGTTTTTCATTAAGTATAACACATTAAAAAATAAATGTACAGCTCTACAAATTATCACTAAGGGACACCCGCAAAAATCATAAAGTGAGTAAGCGGATGCTCACCGTGCTCCAGAAGCCGCCTTCATGAGCTCCGCCAATCAGCTCGTCCAGCCAGATGCAACCGGTCACTCTACACTGACTGCAGAACATGCAGGCATCGCCTGTTTTCAGTTTTATCTGGCATCCTTCAAAGTACTTATCAATCTATAGCCAGCTTTTTTACAGACATTATGATTATGTGAGTCAACCTTTCTGTGTCTGTGGTTTACCAGTTTTTTTTTTAAATAATTGCATTTATAGAGCATTGCCAAATTTCCTATTGTTGAGAAGTTTTGATAATATTACAATGCATATTCTCATACACTGCAGAGAATATGTATTCTCGGCATACGTATTCAGAGTGTGTGTGTGTGTGTGTGTGTGTGTGTGTGTGTGTGAATCCAGGGTGTGTCAACTCCTACATACATTAGCGATAACAAGAGTATTTCCAGATTACAAAATATTCTCCTGTACGTAGCCATGCACAAAAATTAAGCAAAATATTTTTATATGTCCTAAACTCTTCTGACAACTCCTTTTGGAAATAGTATCATTGATTGAGTCAATGCTTATTAATAATTTTCTTCTTTCACATGAGTTTTGTTATTTTGTGTTATAAGAGAAATATCTGTTAATAGATGAAAGATAGAGGAATTTACAATTAAAACAAATATGAGGCTTCATCACATGCTACTATATACCTGGAAAGATCACATACAATATTAATGAAGAGATTTTAGAAGCTTTGATGTGTAGTATGTATCCCAGTGTTGGTTAAAATAAAAAATGTTAGCTATTGTGAATTCTTACTTTTATTTACTAAATAGTGACTGAGAATGTAAAGTTGAACTATAGAAAGTGAATTACTTATAATTAAATTATCAATTACTGGCCAGATCTTTGGTTAGTTCTAAGAGTAAAACACTATTCATTGAAATAGAATATTCACCTTCTCAAGTGGAAAAATGTTTAATCCATAAATCTTTCAGAAATAGTTTCACAGTTCATGATAATTAAGAAACCAAGGTTAGATATTTCCTGACATCAAGGAAGAGATTGCTTAGGTAGCCTTGGACTAAATATATTTTAGTAGCAGTCATTAATGCCAGAAGTATATCCTACACTTAAGGGTCATGGTTTCCTAATGTTTGGAATTTAATATTGATTGCAAATTCTACAGCCATTACACATAAAAAAGAAAATAGTATATAAGGAGGGAAAAGAGTATTGTTGTTACATCTGAAATCAAAAGTATTATAGGACTATAACTGACCACTGGCCATACTGCAAGATCAGTACTATTATCTACAAAATAAAACTCTTTTTAACACCTATTTATTTCAACCAATAATATTTATGGAACTTCTATCCTTATAATAATAGAAATCTTCAATTATTAAAAATACAACTCAATGGCCAAAAGTTCTAATTTTTTGACAGAAGTTCCAATTTTTAAACCAATAGAAGTGTGTTGAATCATAGTATATCATCACCAACATTTTCCTGAATTAAAATTATTATCAAGTTGTATTAATATTAAAATAAAAAATATATTTAGGTATGCAAATTATTGTATCTGTTAAGTACAGTGTCAGAATGGGAGACCAATGTGTTGGCAAAGTAATATTTAATGTACAGGCACTTTAGTTCATCTGAATAACACTGGTTTAACATCTAAAAGTTAAATATAAGACTTCTTGAATATTTATCTTATCCCATGATATTTTGTTCTAGATATATTGCCTTCACACAGATATTTCTTTGCTTGTTTCATATCAAGCACTTTTAATGATCCAATAGCATAGTTTCTAGATAAAGTCTTTCAAAAAAAAATTGAAGAAGGGAATGATTTCTAGATCAGTCCAAAACACCAGCATTGTTGTTTGAGGAAAATATAAACAGTATACCTCATAATCATTGATGCAATGATTTCTTTCAAAAACTTTAGCAAAACAAATACAATACTCAGCAAAATTGACAATACATCCTGACCAAGTATTTTAATCCCAGCACTTGTTCTTCACAGTAAGAAGAACAATTAATGTAATTTGCCATATTAACAGATGAAGAGAATAAAACCTCATTTCATTTTAATAGATATGAAAAGTATAGAGTCTTACAGAATCTAATGCCTAATCTTGAAAAAAACAAATGCTTTGCAAACTAGGTTAACATCACAAGAAAGTAAAATACAAAATGGTTTTCTTTTACTTAGATTAAGAACAATTTTAAAATGTCTTATCTCAATTTCCATTCAGTATTGTATGTATGTTCAGAGCGCTACAACAAAGAAGTGCAAAACATCCACGTTAAAAAACAAGACTAGCTTTCCTTATTCAAAAGCAACAGAATACACATACGTGCACACAGAGATAAAACATATCCATAAAATATTTACCATAATTACATCATTATTAACCTGACATTCTAACATGTTAAAAGTTATGTTTAATTGTTAGTAAAATTTAAAAAAAAAACTGACAAGAAAAATGTGCTGGCAAAGATGTAGATCATCTGAAATTTCATACAGTATTATTGGCAATATAAAATGATAATATTCTATGGAAACAGTTTGTCACTTTCTTAAAATATACTTAATATGTGATTGGCTCTTTCTACTTACATAGGCATCAGGTCAGTAAAATCATAAGCCTATGTCAAGGCTTTACATGAATGTTTAGAGTAGCTTAGTTTTTGAAAAACTCTAAATGGAGAAAACTCAAATGTAAACAACGGGCAAATAAATAAATAAAGTGTAGTTTATTCATACAATGGAATATTGCTTGTCAATGAAAAGGAATGAGTAGTTGATACAATCAACATGATAAACTTGAAAATAATTGTGCTGACATTTAGAAATTCAACAGAAAAGAAAACAGGAAGACAATTGGAATGCACATCAACTGGCTAAAGTTAAGACTAACATGCTAGATACTCAGCAATCCTTGAATGTGGACTAGATCTTAAGAACTTTTTGGACTGAGAAATCTTCCTTTCGGAGAACTTATACTAGCCCAGTCCCACTAGAGGCCACATTGAATTTATCCACATCCTTGGAGGGAGAGAGACCATGCAAGAAACCCACGAGCATGAGGGAAAGAGCAACATGATTTGATTCATTTGATGATTTTGTATCTTTGTTATTACTAAAGATACTGAGTTGGCAGATATTTCTAGTAGTTAGAGTCAACAAACTATTTTTTCTAACAGACGTTCCTCAACCCTTTTGTAAAGGCTCTGGGGCAAAGTCTTTAGTTTTAGTGGCTACTGGGGGAAAAAAGATTCAGCAAGAAATTTAATCCATTAGGGAGCAAGAAAAAAAAGTTTGTTTTCTAGAAAATGGAAAACATTAACAGCTGACATATAATTATGATAGTTTACAAAGCACTCAGTAAATAATACTTAATGGACTCTTGAGTATATTTCGTAAGGTGTAATGGTTCAGTTCTCTGAATCTAATCTATTTATTAACCGAGTAAATTCACGACTGTATATTCCTTTATTTCACTTTTTTTAAATCATGAAAATAAAAAAGACATTATCAGCAAACTCTTCTAAAAACAATATCAAACACATGATAGAACATTTTAAAATTTAATTATTGGAAGCTAAAACTGAGCGCATGCTGAAATTTCATTTCATATTTTTATGCCATTTAATCTTTAGAGGCTTGTCACTATTAATTTATGAATTCCATGCTTTAATTTACCTATTTTAATAAAGAATCTGATATGAAGAATGGAGGGAATATTTTCAAAATAAATTAGCCAGAAAGAGAGGTAGGGCTTATACTTAATGTTTTCAATATTACTCCAATTTCTTTGTTGGTGACATTTTAAATCATTCAGATTATGAATAAAATATAAACTAATTTTTGTATCAAAGACATTTATTAGATATTATGAGGCATAATCTTGATGACACCTCTTGATGACACTTCTACTTGGAAGTCATTTTCAAGAACACTAATGCATGAGATTTAGTAATTTTTTAGGTATGTTGTAATCATTGGAGACAGATTAAGGACTGGAAAGTTAATACAATAAAAAATTGTACCAAAACATCAGAAAAGGAAAGATAGAAGAAAATATTTGGTCGAATCTCAACTTGTTTGAATATTTGTAACAAGAAATAACTGAGTTCTCAGAACTCAGCATTAGAAGTTTATCTTGTGCAAAGAAAGAAACAACGTTAAAGATAACAAAATAACTGACATATAGAAAAACATTCTACTCTTTCAAAACACACTAAGAACATTTCTGCATCAATATTTTAGAAATGGATTTCTTTTGATGATTTGTGTATTTTGAAAACGAGTTAGAAATGTACATAATACTCTATTACAGCACTTCAAACTACTCAGCTTGCTGAGGAGTTCTAGAAGTCTGAAACTATTTATCAAGTAGCAACGCACTGAGTACTGCATTATCATCTCTTGGCGGCATATTGAAATATTTGTAATTTTCCTGTTTTATAGTTCCCTGAAATCATTAGCACACTTTCATTTTAGAAACTCTGCTAAATTCAGCACCAGAGTCAATAGTTTGAGGAAATCAAAGTGAGGGATAAGATTTATTTTAATAGTTGGGGAACTCCACGGGGAAAATGAGCTGTCAGTATTTTTCTGGAACACAACACTCTGTATAATTAGATTGGTGGAATGAAGGGAGATAGGACAAGATAGAGATGTTCGTTCGGGAATAATTAGCTTTGAGAATGCAGTCAAAAGTATGTGAGCATAAAAAGTTGTGAAGTCAAATCTTGAGGGAAGAGAATAAAGAGCATAGAAAGATTAAGAGCAACTAGAAAAACATCTACAGATAGATGGAGGGCAAAGGGTACACCTTAGAAGTAATAGAATATTTTTAAACTAAAACTGAAGCTTTAAACAATGACACTAACATCTTCTGGATTTTATTTCAATTTGTACAAAGAATCCACTACTTTGTTCATGGTCTTTTTTAAAATTACAAACCCACTGAAGAAGAAAATTGAATCTTCTCATTTTACTTCACATGATGTTACACATGCCACATTATTTAATATAAAATGTGGTACAACAAAATTCTAGAAATCTTTAAGTAGATGTCACAATAGGTCATAGGCAATTTTATTTTGTGCATTGTTTGCCACATTTGGTACTAGAATTTGCTTTTTGTTTACCGACAGATAGTTCACTTGCCATATGCCTACTATACATTTTGTGGAAAAATACAAGCTTACGCTGTTTGTCTGCAGATGTTGCCCCAGGTACTCTATTACCAAAGAATTACTTGTCAAGTGTAGATTTTGTGTTTAAAATCCATTTTAATCATGTTTTATTAACATAATCTTTATTTAGATAGAAGTATTTCTCTCTCTCTCTGTGGACTAAGTAAGCAGGTATGAAGATATTCTAAGTTTATCTTAAGGCCCTGCCAAACTCTCTGGATATCATTGAGTGCGCACAGTTTTGTTCTACTCACAGTTCAAGATGTGTAGCCACATAGCAAGGGAATTAATGGGAGGGGCAATTACAGCATCATATGTAACTCCACAGACTGACCCCCAGGGAAATCAATGAGTATTCTAAGAATGATAACAACTTACAATTTCTGAAATTGGACCTAATGATATATAGTGAATAAACACTTACCTGAGAAAATCCACAAAGACTTGCTAAGACTAAGAGATTCTGTGGCATATAAACAGAGATGTACGCCCTTCCATCCCACAGAAGGAAACTCTACACAGTTACAAGGAAGTACGCAGGGCCCCCTCCATGCCCTGGTCCCAGTCAGAGAACTATCAATCGGGAGGCAGAAAACAGCAGCGTTTCCCATCCTGATCTCAGCTTTCTGTTGCTGAAGATAAAGGCCAAGTGCAAGTGACGGGAGCTGACTTCTTCCTCCTGGCCCCACGCTTCTTATAAGAAGCAGTGAAGGAAGAAAGCACATTAAGGCGAACTGAAGCTGCTACCTCCTCTCCAATTCCTAAAGCTCTTGATTTCTAAAGTGTCACTCAGAGAAAAGCACAGACATATTCCCCAGTTCCAGTCCTACAACCCTGCTCATGAAGTGCGCGTGATGAAAAGAAGCCATTGAACAGAGAGCTGCAAGTCCTCCGAAGAGACTGACTTAATTTGTACGAGAGAGTGGAGAAGTTCAGCCCTAACAGCTCCTTAAGAAGTGTAGAGGTTGTGAGAAAGGCAATTAGAATGAGATTGCTGGGTTCCTTGGAGTCAATGGACAAGATATACACAGATTATCTTCTTTTGTGGAGGTAAATAGAGAAGAAAAATCTGAGACTGCTCCAGGAGCTGTTTTGGCACTTTCTCTGTCCCTTCCTGAGTGGGTCTGTTTTCTGCTGTTGTTGTCCCTGTAGATCAGACTCCATGTTGAACGGCACCAAGTTAGTGGGACTTCCTCACTCCAGTCACTATCAAAATACCAATATTCTCCAGAAAGACTCTCATGAACACATTGCAAAACTTGTTTTATCAATTCTCTAGGCATTTTTCAGTGCAGCCAATATGACACCCAAAATTAACCATGACATGCCCTAAGGAATAACATCAGAGATTTAATTATATGAGTCGGGGGGGGGGGATCACCTTCACTGAATTCATCCAAATAAATCAACAAGATCTCTGGAGCAAACAGAAGGAAGTAATCCATATCCAGAATTGCTCTACATTGTCTAAAGTGTCCAGTTTCCAACACAATACTTTGAGATAAGCACAAAAAAAAAGAGAGAAAGAAAGAAAGAAAGAAAGAAAGAAAGAAAGAAAGAAAGAAAGAAAGAAAGAAAACCAACAACAAAAACACTCTATCCTTATAAACTGAGGTAAAAGAAGACTAGGCACAAAATGTATGTGAGCAATATCAGATGCTGGAATTAACAAAAATTCCATTACACATAAGTTCAATGAAATAATGAAACTGTCATAAAAGAAGTAAAAGAAGAACTAAGAGAAACCATGATAAAAGATATAAGGTCTCATCAAACAAAGAATGTCAATAAAAAATTAGTATAAAAGAGAAACAAATGGGTATCGTGGAGTTACAAAAATAAAATTAAAACAATTACCAGCATGATCTCATGGTATATTTGAATCTGCAGATATAGTGAACTTGAAGAAAAGTCAATAGAAATTTGCCATCTAAATGTCAAATGAGTTAAAAAAATATAGCTTCAAATAAGTGTTGCTTACTCTTAAATACTGCAATATATGTGAAATAGGAGAATCCAACTGGAAGAAGGCAAACAAAGAATCAGAAGAGATAGTCAAATAAATAATTGCTAAAGTTTTTCACATTTATTGAAAAATATCATCTGTTTACCTGGAAATCTCAGTTCTATGTCAGATAAATGCAAGGTGATTCATAAATAAGCACGTCACAGTAAAAATGCTATTGAGTGAAGAAAATGACTACAACTCATTACTCATGTGCACTGCCATGAAAAACATGGGATACATGGGATTTAAATACCAGAAATCTATAAATTTATACTCAGTATATTGTTTTTCTATCTTCTTAAAATGACAAAATTATGTAAGTAACAATTACAACATTGTATTTTAAAGTTTATAGTATTTATTAGACAAATAAGTGTAACAGTAACATATCAAATAGATTAGAGATTTGTAGTTGTAAAATTTCTATATATCATTGGAATTAATTATGAATCTGAAGACGTATCTGTTATGCTAAGATATATGTGGTCATATTTATGTCAGCCACCAAGTGGAAAACTCAAAACACTTATAAAAATTATTAAAATTATAAAAATGCTACATATGAAATATTCATTTAATGCAAAAAAAGACATAAAGAGAGAACAGAGGAATAAAAAGACATGCCATAAATAGAAAACAAAGGTGCTACAACAGATGCAAACCCAACTACACAAACTATTAAATGTGAGTAGTTAGACAATTTAATCAAAAGGCAGAGATTGACAGGTAGGACTGAAGCAAAACAACACAAAACAAAACAAAAAAGTCCAAAAACGTCTCTTCATAAGAGCCAAACTTTTAATTCAAAGACAAAATAGTTGAAATGAATATTGAAAAAAAGTTATGCAAACAGCTACCAAAAGGAGATTATAGTCCTTCTACTACTGTCAGACAGAACAGCCCTTAAAACACACAAAAATTGCTAGAATGGATAAAGAGAAATATTTTATATATTTAAGCATATTTTATAATGACAGACAAATCCATCCATCAGGGAGATAAAATATTTTAAACATATCTACAATTAATATAGGTAGCAAGATATTTGAAGCAAAAAGTGACAGAAAAAAAGGACAATTCTATTAAAATAATTGGAGCATGTGATGCCTCATTTTCAATGATCCAACATCTAGGCAAGGTCAGCAAGGAAAGACAAGACTTAAACAATAAGATAAACTAGCCAGAACCGACAGACATTTGTGGAAATAATGAATGGTATCTTCAACAACAATCAGATGGAATTAGATATCATCAAGAGAAATAAATTTGATAGTCTCAGAAATACAGGAAAACCAAACAACACAGTCATACCTAATAGCGAAAGGTGGGACGTTTTTCTCACCTGAGATCAGGAAAAATATATAATGATGTTGATTTTGGCACTGTTATTCGACATGTATCAGAGGCTCTAGGTAGAACTGATAGGTAAGAACAGAAATAAAAAACACATAATGTATACAAGAAGTAAAACTATTCCTATTTATCCATGATATCATGATATTGTTTAAGATTCAGAAAATGCTAAGTAATACACATGTGTACACAAACACAAAATAGTCAGAGACAATAACTAGCAAATGATTTCAACAAGGTAGCAAGATGCAGATCAGCTGACAATAAGTGGTTGCATTTCTGTACACTTGAATAATCCAAAAATAAAATTAAGAAAAGACTAACTTTTACAACTGTTGCACATGTAACACGACACATTTAATTAGAAAAGTGAAAGGTTTGTCTACTGTAAATAATTAGATACTGGTGTAAGAAATTAAAGAACACTTCATAAGTTGAAGAATATCCATGTTCATCTGTTAAAAGACTTGGTACGGTGAGGATGCCAAACTCCTCAAATGGATTTTAAATATTCAGTGTAGTTTGTCAAATGCACATACTGCTTCCTGTAAAAAACTGTCAAGCTCATCCTAATGTTTGTAAGAAATCGCAAGCAATCTAAAATAGCCATAGTCTAAAATAGATGAAACATAACTTGTAATTTCAAAATTGATGACAAAGCATGTGTAATCCAGACAGCACATTACTGGCTTAAGAACAAATGCATAAACCAACTGAATACGATTGAAAGTCCAGAAAAAAACCTACATATCTGTGGTTCAGTTGATCTTTTGACAAATATGCCAAGATCATTCAGTGTATAAAGAACAGTTTTTAACAATGGATATTAGGGCAGTTATATTTCCACATGTGAAACAATGACCTTGAACTTCTACCTTGTACTATTAATTCAGAATGTTATGAACAACTAAATTAAAAACTAAAACCATAAAATTTGCAAAGGAAAATGTAGGAGTTAACCTTTATGACAGGATTTTTAACAGAATCCTGATATAATACCAAAAGCATGAGCAGCAAAAGAAAACATTAGATACTCCATTTTATCAAAAATTTCTAAATTCCATGCTTGAAAGCACAGCATCAAGAGAATGATTAGACCTGTAGAACTGGAAGAAAAATTTGCAAATCATACATCTGACAAAGACTTTTTTTTCCTATAGAATGAATAGAGAAAAAAAATTTATGCATGATATTTAAAAAATGAAAATGGTCAAAGTACTTGAATAGATATTTCTTCCAGGAAGGTATACATATATCCAACAAGTTAATAAAAAAGACTCAGCATCGTTAGTCTTCCTAGAAGTGCAGAAGGACCACAAGTTCCATCCTAGCCTGGGCAGCTTAGCAAGATCTTGAGTAAAAAAAAAAAATAAATGAATAAATAAAAAAATTTAAAAATTAAAGTGCTCAGGATATGGCTCAGTGCAATGGTTCTTCTTCAATCTCCAGTCCCACAAAAAGTGGACAATACAAAGAGGCAAGTCTAAGTAAGAATGTTGAGAATTTAGAATCTTCATATACAGCAGGATGGTGCATAAGATGATACACAGAATTGCCATATTACTCAGCAGTTCTAGTGCTACATATATTCTCAGGAGAAATGAAACCAAAAGCCCACAGAAGAAAACTTGTATATTAATGTTTATAGCAGCATTGCTCATGATAAATAGAAATGTTTAAGTAAGCCAAGTGCACATCAATTCATTCATAAACAAACATCATCTCCCCCCTCCCCCACTGATATTATCTGGCTATGAAAAGGAACAGAGGTGGAGTATGATAGATGTTGTAACACAGAATTTGGAAACATGCTAAGTAAAAGGAAACAGGCACAAAAAACTAAATGCTGTATGATTCCAAAGTGGAATGTCCATAAGGAGCAAATGAATGGAGTCAAATGTTGTCTGGTGTTTGTCTAGGTCTAGGGAAATGGAAAAAAGTGACAGAAGATAAGGGAATGGGGTTTCTTTTTGAGATGCAGAAAATATTCTAAAATTGCCTGTTAATATGGTACAAATACCTGTGGATATATAAAAAAAAAAAAAGTTGTGCACTTTACAGAGGTAAATTTTGTTCTCTGTAAATGATATACCAACGAATCTGTTATTGAAGGACAGAGAGGTAGGAAAGATAATACAAGGAGGAAAGACACTAATCAAAAAGGCAAAAATTACTTACTTTTTCCTCTACCTCAATTCTCAATTTTGTTCAGGCTGTCATCTTTCTGACAATTCAGTACTACAGTACAGAAATCATTAGTGTTGACTAGATATTTAGACAGAAAAGCCTCTTCCCTGAAGACCACACATTTCTTGTTTTTACTAGAGTGATGACATCCTTCTCTTTCCATCAGAGAAACATACTTACGACCGGGACCAGTATATTAATAAAAATATTTAATTAAAAACAATTATTTTGTGATCTTAAAATAATGAATGTACTACAAAATGAAGTAGTATATTAAACACAATAAATTCAATAAGTCTTGCCACTTAGAAACTACATAGAATGGTAGTAGCTCTGGATGCTATAAAGTAACCTGCAGGTTTTGAAGCTTTTTGTTTCATAGTATCCTGCAATACTTAACAGAGTAGTGAATCTTACTATGCTGCAATATTTGTGAAATGGAACTTGCTTCCCCACCCACTATTTTAACCCGGGCCGATACAGCACACCTGAGAGCAGGGGGCTCACTGAGAGACACAGTGAACTCTTCCAAGCCACCGCCTTTATTAGCAAGGTACCCCGCTCTCTTCCTTTCACCACTACTCCATATAAATGTGTGGTTTTCTTCACTTTGCAATCCAAAAAAAGAAAAGAAAAAGGCTTCCAGGAGAATCCAGGATTTTCCAATTGTGACTCAAGCTGAAAGATGAACATTATGACATTTACATCCTGCGCATTTCATCAAGTAACCTGATGCATGTGGGTTTGTATCCCATGGAGAAATGATCTGATTGTTTCTGTTAGTGTGAGTAAAATTTTGCATAATGCAGCTGAAGTGTGAAAATCAGGGCGCTAAATAGAAGCAGTGACAGAAAGCATGAAAGGAAACAGTATGCTGAATCTGTTAATAGGTTGGCTGAAAATATACATGATGTACATGCTAGATTGCACAGGAGGAGGATGGTCATTCCGGGATAGCCGTTTTTCACTTTTCTTTTTGCAACTCTAGTGTATATATATGCATGATGACTCAGGATTCAAGAGCATCTTTATTCTTTAAAGGAAATTATGTATCACATTTTTAGGACAGTTTATTTTTAAATGATTTGGTATAGATGTATTGCTACTCTATTTTCTTCCATTTTTCATGGTGACAATGTACACTGACAACATTTATGCATCTCTAATATAAACTATCTCAGATTTATAGTAGCGGTTGTTTTTTTTATTGGTGAGGGGTGCTGGGGATCGAACTCAGGGCCTTGTGCTTACCAGGCAAGTGCTCTACCACTTGAACTAAATCCCCAACCCCAGGTTCCTTTTCTATGGTATGTATATTATTCATTTTAATATTTTCCTTCAATCCTATCTGTGTTCTCTTTTAATTGAGTATTCTCTTAAAAGAAAAAAGAGGAGCCAACAGTAAGATGTACATTCACATAATTGTAATGTGTAGAAAGCTATATTTGAGATACCACAACTCAATCCAACACAACCACAAAAAAGTAGATTTCATCTCCTTTCAATATTGAAAATTAGCCTCTTATTTAATTATTTTACTGACAGATACTCAGAGCTCAGAGATATCGGACTATCTAGAGGTAGATTACGAAAGGCAGAGAGAGAAAGACAGAGACAGACAGACAGAAAGAAAGAAAGAAAGAAAAAAAGAAAGAAAGAAAGAGAAATTGTACACTGTTTCTTTGAAACAAAGTAGTACCAGGGAAATTCCTGAAGTAAAGTATTCATCTTTTTAAAACCAGATTAAATGTCCTTGAAAGTGTTATGTTAGTGCTATTATGAAGTCAGAATTTTATCTGAAGACATTTAAATTATATGCTACTATTTATATTTTTATTAACATTTCTTTCTTTATCAGCAATTTTTTTTTAATCCTGGCACATTTGGAAATCACCCTATCCATATTATACTTTACTTCTCCTAGAAGTAGTCCCAAGAAAACATGGTAATTTAAAAAGTCCAAAGAAAGCCAAAACAACATACAAGATGTCTCATCTAAATTAAGGAGAAAAAAAAAAGGATTTAAAAATACAAGAGAATGCAGAAATCTTGCAGCAGAATTCTGGTAACTACAATATTTGATGTGTCTTTAATGTTGATTTAAAATGAGAGTTGATAAAATGCAGAATGCTCACCTTTGCCTGTATATTTTACATATATATCAAAAGAAACAGAAGAAACACTTGAGTAGCTACCTATTATAGGAACTTCAACATTACGATAAGCAATAGTCTATGTAGGTAGTGAAGAGCTGGGGATTCTCTTGGGAAGGGAATTTCAGTAATTAGTAAAAAAAAAAAAACAATACTTTTGTGATCTGATAATGAACATGCTACGAAATAAAACAAATTAGTATATATTAAACTCAATACATTTAAGAATTTTTGACATTTTATCTGGATCTGATGCTTGGTAAGCAAGGTATTTATAAAATTATTTGATAGATGAAAATCAATTAAATCAATTAAGTAAGGGCAACCTATAAAAGAGGTGAGTAGATCATGATACAACCAGAAAGGAGGTCGGGGTCAAAACAGAGAGATTTCCTGGTCCATCCATTTTCCCATAAATGATTTTAGTTTGTCATTCTTTATAGCCAAATAGTATTCCATTATGTATAGATACCACATTTTGTTTATCCAGCTATCTATTGATGGGTATACTGGTTGCTTCCAGAATTTAGCTATTACAAATTGTGCTGCTATAAACATTGTTGTGCAAGTATTTCTGTAGTATAATGTCTTAAGCTCTTCAGGAAAGATACCTAGTTGGGGAATGGCTGCATCGTGTGAGATTTCTACTTTCAGACTTTTGAGAAATCTTCATACTGATAAATTTTAATAAAAAGCTGTAAAAAACAGATTTACAGTATTTGCAAATGTGTTATCAGGCATTCCTTACTTTGTGGCTTGAAGTATTATTTGAAAATGCTTTAGGCATGATGGTGGAGACCTGTAATCTTAAAGACTCAGACAACTGAAGCCAAAACAGAAGGGGCTGGGGATGTAGCTCAGTGGCAGAGCATTTGCCTAGCACGGGTTTAATTCCCACTATCACAGCCCAGAAAAATTGATACAAATCCTAAATAAATTTAACCATAAAGAAAAAAGTCTCGTCTCTGATGTGAATTGCCTTCAGCTAATGACGTCCTTCAGCACTTCTCTTCAAGGCAGTTATTTTATTTTATTTGCTTTTGTTTTCATGTTGTGTTTGAGTCTTTTGTCTATCAACTGAAAATGTAGGTCCAGCTACTGACAAGGTTTTCCTGACAGCTATATTTGATAAGGAATCTAAAAATTAAGTGTCTAAATTCAAGCAGCCTGTTACGATCACCAGCACACAGCATTAGATTTTTCTAATGACTCCACATTTTGAAGTAGGAACCTATTTGACATTTTAAATCTCATAATGGTTAACACAGGATTAAAAATCACACAGGTGCTCAGTAGCACCATAAGATTTAGAGAAAGTTAGTAACAAACTAGTTCAGTGTTAAAGAGCGAATTTAAAGAAAGAAGAAAGAGTTCCAGAATGTCTAATGTAACCTTAAGTGTGACTTTGCTGAAGTCACCACTTGAACAAAAAGGGTAGAGATGAAAAACCCTTGAAATAATTTCTGAGGATTTGTAGCCAGAAAACATTATAAACTCGGCACTTAATGAAATGTGTGAATACCTGCTGAGTAACACGTGAATGCACCACAATAAAAAGCAAAATTCACATAGGGGACAAGTTAATGATACAAAGAGATCTAATTAGTGAAGTCATTCACATCTTCTGCAATGATCAAAAAGTTACTACAAGATGTTATTTACCTTATTTTGGCACGTTTTACAATCACTCAAAATATACTCCAAACAAGCCACTTAATTTAATCTGCTATTTATCATCCATTATTGTTCAAAGATGAACGGAATAACTGTACACAAATAAAAAAATATGTTTTCCATGTGCATAGCATACTCAATTCAACTGATTTGGTCGACCTTAGCTCTAACGTATGGACTCTGCAAGATAGGAAACTGAAAATTGACTTAAAAAATATTTAAGTGCATAACTTTAACTGTTCAGTTGAGGAGTTATGCTTTTGGTGTAACTCCATTTTAACTTTGTGCATTGAGACATATAACACACATAAAAAAAGAAAACATAAACATCGTTCGATATTATGAAGAATGTTCTTGTACAATACCTTTATCCCCACACTAGCTATTAGACATTGCTTTATTATTATTCTGCTATTTGAAGTGCTGCTTGGTTTTATTAATATCTAGTAAATATTTACTGTACTTTAACTTGATTTACTCTTCTCCTTCATTTTGTAATATTATTGGAATTTTAAACTGTTTTAAAACATTTAGAATATTATTACTTTGGGTTAGGTCAATACTCATTTAGACTTTCCACATATTTGCTTTAGTTCGTTGTTAATCCTTGGATTATGTATTAACTAAATTTGAGTCTATTCTTAGATATTATTCCTCAAGATATTTCTGGTCTTATTTTTACTACTTTATTATTTGCAAAATAGTATCTGTAGATTGTATTGTCATTATATTTGAAACACACAAGTTGTCTTTTTCCCACTTTTTATAATATTTGCTTAATTTCTTTTTCCACCTGACAATAATTTTTATTACAATGTTGAATAGAAATAATAATGTGGTACGGGACCTAGAAAATGCATGTCTTATTCACAACTAAAAATTTTCTTAATTTAGTGTACATTTTACCTAGAATTTTCTTATTACTAAATGTCTGTTTAAGAACACTAGTCCATTACTATCTTCTAATGAGTTTTTATCAGAAAGTGTATTGAAATAAATTAAGTAACTGTATCAGATTTTTTTGCCTGTAAACTTAATAATTTCTGTGTTCCATACTGATATGATTTTTGGATAACCACACTGTTTAATTGAATATGCCTTTATACATAATAGACTTGATTTATATATGCACTGTTTAGAATTCTTGTAATTATGAGTAATAAAATTTGTGGTTTTTTTAATGCTTATATTCACATAGTATGCTCAACTGGCTTATATAAGCATATTGCTAGTGTTATAAATCATATTTTAGGAGGACTCACTTTTTTTTTCTATTTGACCACTATTTGCACTGTGTATAAATGAGAAGCATCTGTTAATTATGAGAGAACTCATGTTGTCAAGATCGTTGTAAATGGTTTTATTGATTTGTAATTTACATAGACATTTTACCTTTGCAATTTTGAAAAATTTATAAAGTAGTATTACCATTATCAAAACTTTGTTATGGAAAAATATCATCAGCTTAGGATATTAATATTTAGGAAATTATTGGATTATATGACATTATTACTTACCTTTATGCCCCTTTGCAATCAATTCTGTTCCTCCATCTGGATTCTGAAGACAACTATTAAGTCAGGAATGTCATTTATATCTTCACGTATGATAACGCAAATTGCTTTAGCACCGTGTGTTAGACAAACTATCCTTTCTCTACTAAAGTAACTTGGCATATTGAAAAATGACCATATTTTTGAGCCCATTTTTTATTTCCTTTTATCTCTGTTTCGCTACATCTACCAATATGATTCTTTTTTGATCCGTGGGGATTTGTAATAAACCTTTAAATCACAGTCTGAGTTCTCCGATTTGATTCTTATTTTCCAAAATTGATTTGTCGTTTCTATGTCTATTCAATTTTCATATACATCTTAAGAAAATCTTTTGCGATTTTGATTTCAGTCACATTGGATTATAGATGTTTGAGGGGAAATATTTTCTATAGGTCTGTTTTCTGATGGCTGCCAGTTTTTCTAAGTTTGTGTCCATATCACTGCAGTCTTTGTCCCAAGGTCGTATTGCCTTTTCCTCTACTGTGGCAAATTCCTCTTAGCCTCCCAATCATTGGTACACACTCATGTATGATGACATTTAAAGTCTACTGGGGTAATGAAAGAAAATCACCCAATTCAAAATTTTAACTTGATCACATCTACAAAGTCCTTCTTTTGTCATTTAAGTGCAAAACAATTCAAAGGGTTTGGGATATCAATAACTTTTCTGCATAGGGAGGAGTCATTGTTTAGCCTTCTAAAATTTAACTTCCGGCTTTTAAAGATTCATGATCATCACACACAGAAAATACCTTCATCCTATCCCAATAGTCACAAATTTTTCAAATTACTACACCATTTACTCAAATAAAAAAAAAGTTTATCTAAATATCATCTCAGAATTGCCAATTTTAATCACCTAAATGATTTAAATTAAATATAGGTAGGACTGGGTAATAGCTATACTGGAGAAAAATTCTGTATCTCTGAACTATCAAATTAGAAAATAACTTATCTCTTCTCAAAATACAAAGATGGAACAAACTTAAAAAGAAAGCTATAAACATTCTTACTTCAAAAGAAAGAGAATTGAAGAAAGGAAGGAGTATTTGATTCCAAAGTAACTAAAAATCCAGCAAAGCAAATTCTATTGGATTTCGAGGCCTAGTAATAATCTTTAAATTACAACTCTTCCCTGAGGGATCAAGTACACCCTTAGAGAAAGAGGCTTCCTCTTTGGAGATCAGTGAACTGTAGATATCCTCCTGTATGCTTGAGGGATAGCATACGTTTGCATGTAAGTGATTTTTATTATTCTGTGTCCTACCCACAGAATTTGACAATCCAACAGCTTTGCCTCATTTTCTAATTTTTCTGCACTTCAGTGCTTCCGCTGCTATAAAATTCTCAAAATCTTGTCTTCTGTGTGTGCCAGAGGATTCACATTAGCCAAAGGAAATTCCATGGATCTTTAAAGGGTAATATTTATATTGATGGCTTCTGCTGAGGTTTTTTGGGGACCTATAAGACACATGCTTAATTTCACCTTCTGATCGCTTCCGTGCAGTATTTTTGATGGTGCCCCAATCATGCTCTTGCCTTTCCCTTTAAAGCATGCTGTCCTGCAGCAACTCTCGTAAATTTTGTACCTCTAGCAATCTGGATAGGGTGTGAATTTTTCAAACAACCAAGTCAATTTTCATTTTTGGTTAACAGCATTTCCTTGCATTCACCTCTCTCCGCTAGTGTTTTTCAGTGTAAGCAGCCATAATAAATGAGACCATGCCTTTGTCACTTTGCTTGGATATTTCTTCAGCTAAATAGCCAACTTCAAAACTTACAAGCTCTGCTGTCTACATAACTGCAGGACAACTTCAGTTATGTTTTCTATCATTAGATAACAGACATATTTTGAATAAAACAGATAAAACTCACTAAATTAGTTGAAAGCCTTCAGAAAAGGACTGATGTTCCCCAGGGAAGAGGGACTTTTGTAAGCATACTGCCTTTGTGTGTAGGCTGCAACATCAGCTGTTTTCCCTCCTAGATATCCTGCATACGGGAGTTTACCTTGCGTAATGTAGACTTGTTAATTCCAATAACCATATGAGACAAGATCTTTCTCTCCTTCCTTCTCTTCCTCTTTCCCCTCCTATCTTTCCCTCTATCCCTCCCTCCCTCCAAAGATGATACAGATGATAGATAGATAGATAGATAGATAGATAGATAGATAGATAGATAGATAGATTGAATTTCTCCACGGAGCCCTGATTAATACACCTCCTTCCCTTCTGCCTCTCCCTGATTCTTTCTTGTAAGGATACATATGATTGCACTAAAAACTCACTTGAATGTCTGTAACAGATTCACCTTTAAAACTGGGGATTTAAGGGAGGACCCAGACAATGACTGACTCCATTTTGCTCCTCTGGCCTGATCTTTCTCTAAGTGACTTCTCAATTTATCCTGAATTCAACAATTTTGAGATCTGTGAGGAAAGATCTTACCATGGAATTTGGCTTACTGCCTCCTCCCCACAGCAATAAAGATTTACCTGGTGCTAGCAGAACCCTGTTAAACAAGCCCTGAAATAAGGATCCACTGGGCCACACTTTGACCAAGACTGCACGACAATGCTGCAATTCTTCCACCACAAAATCCTAGAGCTCTTGTCAATAACCTGAAGATGAGGGTCCAGATCCTGGACCTGCTGCTCCCATCCAGTATGTCTACACTGAATAAATTCTCTTCCTGTTTCAATAACACTGCTCTGACCGACTCTCAAGACAGCAGGTGGCTGAACGTGACGTGCTGTGACCCGCAGCGACCTGCAGCATCAGTGCTCTGGAGGAGGACTCCAGGAACGCATCCAGAATTGTCTCTATCTCACAATCCTCCACTTAGTGCTATTTTCCTGCAGGTTAAAGTAACATTCACAGATCTTCAGGGAGGGGTCTGCATACGGATCTGTTTGGGGGGCACTATTCGGCATAGACTAGGTACATTTGAGAAAGCTCACTCTGTGGAAAATAGCAATTGTACTTGGCTTGGACTTAAGCGAAAAGTAAAACCAAGCACATTTGCTCTGCAAGACATATTTATATTGTAACAGAAGACCTAAACAAATTTTTTCTGAATTTTTTAGGTCTACTGATATGAATGCAGATTTCAATCATTTAAATAGTTCACTTAATTTTAAAGCCATTCAAGAAAGACAGAATATGGAAAACAGTAAGATATACAACATATAATTAAATTATATATTCTTATAAATTTGTATATAATTTCCCTTGCTATACATATTCTATAAATATTTTTAAATATTTAAGTTAGCATTAGGTCGATGTAAGTAATTAAATCACTTGTACTACATAATAAAATTATTTTATAGAACACAAAAAAACCGTACAAAGACTCTTCCATAAGAATTAAATTTGACCAAGAAAGGAATCCTAACAAAGCATAGTTTAAAGATCTCAAGACTATATTCGTTTATGACAATTAAGGGAATGTCAAGGGCAGGCTCTGAGTAGAAAAGGGAATAGCTACAGGAAAAGTTAAGTAAAATGTCAACATTAAATATAAGTGATCTCCTTCATTTGTCATTTATTCCTTGAGAAATATTCTACCCCATGAAATCACTAAATGATTTTAGAATGAAAGGACAAAAATGATGACCACCTCTGTTTCAGCCCTACTGTTTTAGGAGACTGCGTAAAAATAACTATGTTGCATTTTCTGAATTTTCATCCACAGAGAGACCCATTAAATATTTTGATAATGATATATTCTCTAGATTCAGAACTTTAATATTCGATCTCATTATGTGTCACTTCAGGTGTTCTCTGCCTCACTGGTCTTCTTTTCACGCAGTCAGGTTATACCATGTCGTACTCTAATCATTTGTGAAATAGTTAATAACTAAATAAAATTGTCTTCATTTTTATATAGATTAATAATTTTGTGACTATTTCTTGGGAACTGTATCTTGTTTTAGTTTTCTAAAGTCTGAAAAGTTCAATAATTTACATTTTTATATATTAAAACATTTATATAAGGGTGTGGGTCCTAGAGCGACAATTTCCAATGGGGATTATATTTTAAAGCAAAAGAATTTTTGGTTGGGATTAAGTCAATTTAATTTGTTTTTGGCAGGTCTAAGCAAACATTTAAAATGGATTTTAACTAAATAAATTGCAATATTGTTTATATATTTCATTGAACATAAACCAAGCATAACAGTATGTGCTGTGCACCATTATTCAAATGTTCTTAAGAGGAAAGCAATATTAAAGAGGATTTCATGTATAATTAATTAATAACACTATTGCAAGGAAGAGTCCATTTATTTCTTCAACCACAGCATATTTCTGTCAAGTTTTTTTCTCAGTCTCATAAAGGATTATGGGGAAGATCAGACGACAATAATATGCTTATTCATTACCTCTGAAAAGCTGATCTAAGTAAAACAGATATCAGATCAAATAATACAATGAACTTCCTATATTACACTCCTGCTATTTGTGAAGGAAATTTTACATGCTTTTGTATTAATGGTGAATATTAGTGTGCTTAACACTTCAAATAAAACTTTTATTTTTTATTTTATATTTAAAAGCAATATTCAGAGTTCAGTTTAAATCAATATGCAGCAGGCAGGCTGATGTAACTACTCCCAAATTCTTACCAGTCTGCCCATAAAAACAAAGAGCTGAGATCTCCAATTGCTACTCCAAACACAAGACTGCGAGATCATGCTGCTAGGATGGAGTAAGATCTTTCTCGTAGATTTAAATTCCACAAGTATATATTTTATTGTGTAAACTGTGATCTATTCATGGATGACACAAAGAAGCCCTGCCATGCAACAAGAAAACAAAGGCATTCTATCTATTCTTCCATGCTTTCCCCTTTGGATCACAGACATTCAGTCCTTACCCAGCAGGTCCCGAGCTTGCCTCACCACCCCTCCCCTACATATGCACACTTCATGAAAGGCAAGTACCCCTCCATTCTCTCTCCCTCTGTCCAGAGAAGGAAACTTTCAGAAATAACTGGATGTCAAGAAATGAACTGAGAGATAATTCAAAAGTCTGATACTGATTTAGGGGCCACATACCATTAAATTAGAAAGTTAAGGAAACAGAAATGCTAAAAGAAAATGAGAGAACAAGACATATATAGATTTAATGCTGAGGCTTATTCACTATAAAATGTTCATTGTTTTGTTGCTTCTCATCAAAGGAGAAGATATACCAACCACAATGAAGACAGTGAGTACAGTGGTCAGTTGATTCTTAAATCTGAAGCTCAGATAAAATATTTTCTAATTTAAGGATAAGTAGATTGAAAACAAAAGCAAAAAAACAGATTCACAAATGTATATTAACCCTACAGAATTGATATTGTCCCATTAAAAACAAAATTATGGACAATAAAAAACACAGTCCACCATGCAAAGTAACACAGATGAGAAAAGTATACATACAAATAAAATACAAAACATATTAAAATTGGCCTCATAGACAATGAAAGTTAGAAATGGCAGAGTACTCTATATCAGGTTTTTGTACTCTATTTACTCTATTTACAGGTTTTGTAAATGTAAGCCATCATAATAACTTGTGCAGTAATGGACTACATAAATAAAGCAATTTAACAATCATTATGGAAAACTGGGGAAAACTTAGGAAAGATATTCACTCTGTAAATATATTGATTTACAAAAAACACTGAGTACATACTCTCTGTCAAATATTATTCTAGATATTCTTACAGTATACTACGGAAATAGAAGAAATAATACTACTACTTACCAGGTACAGTAGAAGCACATAACATAAGTCATGATGCTGGATCTTATTTGAAGTTTGATGAAGGAGACTTCTAGGCACTGTCATTATTGTGGTGTGTCCACCCTTTCATTTCATGAGGAAGACAAGTTTCTTCTGTAGAGTCAATACAATTGTACTGTAGATACAAAAAGAAAACATACATAATGATCACTTTATATAACTGGCTGATCCTAAAAAGTCCTCTAAATGTCTGAAATCAAGCTTTTTTCATATATAAATTGAGTGAAATCATGATCAGTTTCCTTCTCGCTGTGCTTTAATGCTTTCCTGTAGTGGAATCAATGAAATAGCACTAGTGAAATGTTTATAAACCACCAAGGAATATGCAAATATTGTTTTATTACTAGTATGATTATTACTAACAATTGAAAAAGGTAAGGCTTAATCTTGTGTTAGTTTTATATGACACACACTGGGAGTTATCACATCAGATGTTAATGAAAGTCTTTAAAGGCTTTGTATTAATGCTTTGCATTAGAGCCTTCAGGGCTGAAGCAGGCTCCTTAAAAGACTGAGTATGCTCTGAATCAGATTTAAGGCAAGACACAGAAATTTACAAGATTGGCTTACAATATTTGCCCACAGACTCAGATGTAGAAGAGGCAAGACTTCTGTTTGCATGCTAGAGATCCGGGAAATCCAGCTGAAGGCCTGGAGCCCAGGGAATGTCCCACACAAGGCTGCATCGGAAGGCCGAAAGATCGACGACCAAAGATCAAGGGGTCTACGCTGGGAGGTCAGTGGGTCGGTGCTAGGGCCTAAATAGTCTGGGGCTGGTGCCGGAAGCCAGATGACATCGCTCAAGGTGCAAACCAAGACCAGAGCTCCTCTGAAGAGAAGGGAAGTCATCTTTGATGACGGCAAGGAAAATCAGCAGCATCAGAGCTCTCCCAAGGAAGATCAGCAGCAGTGAGTTCTTCTAGGCAAAGTCACCTGAAATCCTTCCCTCCTGTTCTCATTTTACACCATTTTTACAATCATGCTGACTGAAATCAGCTGGGTGCTCCCACGCACGTTGACAATTAATTAATTAACCACCACAGGCTTTAACTCTGATTTACAAAGAGTGACTGTGTGTGAATGAGACAAAGAAGGTAAGTCATCCCAATGAGCAGAAACAAAATTAAAAAAAAAGATCCATGGGAATTGTGAACCAGATCTGAGCTAAAGAAAATAAACTGGATTTTGGATATGTTGGACCCCTGGGGCTACTATGGTAATACAGTTTGCAGATCTCTTATTACAGAATGAAATATTGACCAACCCACCAAATTCTTGCATTCATTCTGTAATTTTGTTGGGTACAAACCAGTACCCAACATTCAATTACTTTCTCCATCAGTAATTGAATGTGGAAGGTGTATTAGACAGCACTCTCATTGCTAGACACGATACTTGATACCCAGAAAACAAATCAGGAGAGACTTAATTTTGGTTCAGGTTTTAAAGGGACTCATTCCATGGTCAGCTAGCTCCACGACAGAAACCTTATAGCAGAGAGTTACAGCAGAGCAAAACAGTTTAGTTCATGTTGTCTGGGAAGCTGAGTGGGGGAACAACACCAGAGATGCAGGGGGAAGGGACCAGATGTAGACCCCAAGGCCGCCTGTATGACCCACACATATATACACAGAGGCGTGAAGTATGCTCCACCAATCCCTTGGGTAGATCCTAAAGCCAATAAATTTGACGTTCCGCAGTAATCGTCACAAAAGGAGTAGTGAAACACACTGATACCAAGAAGACATAGGAAGACTTTATCTCATCTTCCCTACTTAGTTAAATAATCTCCAATGTCTTTTCTCGAATCTTGAATCAGTCTTGCACTGAGGTAGGCTTTAAGCCCAAGTCTACAGGGGTTGGCCTGGTTCTGGTGTGGACCTTGGCCTGGGAATGCAGAAATGGGCTAAGTTCTGAGTCTCTTGGGACTGGTCCAATGCCAGGGACCATTGCATTAGAACTTCTACCAAAGTCCATGGAATCAGGCTTGGTGCCTGTGTCCGTGAGGATGGACCTGGAGCCTTGTCTGTAACGGACCTGCCAGATACTGAGATGAGCAAAGCTTGAGTGATGGCAGCTGGCTTGTTCCTAGAGTGAGCCTTACACCTGAATCCTTACAGATGGGTTGACACCGCCCTGGGTCTGTGGGGTCATAGCTGGAAACTGAGCAGGTTAGGCCTGGACCTGGAGTCCATACAAGTGGCATTGGAGCCTGAGGAATTTGGGAAAAAAAAATGTTTCTGAGAAGTCCTGGAGCTGGAGTTATAGAACTGCTTTGGATGTAGGATCTAGGGGAGGTGGGGTTGGCCTGGATTCTGGGGTCATGGACTTAGGCTTCGTGCCCAGGGCTACAAGGGCTGACCTGGATTTGATGTGGGTCTGGATGTTGGATGTATAGGTGTCTTCATTAAGGTGGTCCATGTACTGGGGTTTAACAAAAAGTTGGGGCTCATCACCTTCTTATCTCATGTGAAGGGTGTCTTTCTCTGTACTTTCTCTGAACCGGTTTAGGAGAAAAGGTGACATGGATTATGTGAAACTGCCCTTCCTGCCCCGCAATGCATCTTCCTTCTTTCTGTGCTTCCCCAAGCTGCTGTGATCTCTCACTTGGTTCCCTTCGTTCCTGTGAAGACATTGTTGCATACGAAAGGTCCTTAACTAAATAGTTTTCTTAATTAAATAATGTACTTAATTTCCTTATTTTCTTAATGCATTATTTGATAATCACAGTCAGATAAGATAGAAAAGTACAATGTTCATAATTGCGAGATACAGAAAAATGGATCTGTATAAAAATTGCATTTTATGTGTACTATCTCTGAGAAATAACTGTGCAATTTATGTTAAATTTTTTCATTCATATCTGCCAAAGACATGTAGGTAAAAATTCATAAAGCCAAATATCACAGAAGAGTTATATGTTCTCTTTTTAAAATGAACTTTTTTTGATATTTTAAACTGAAAATAACTCCTAAAATTCTTTAAAATTTATGCATAAGAAACAGGGATCCAGATTCTTTTTCGTGTGTGTGCTGGAGATCAAACTTAGGGCCTTGTGCTTGCTAGGCAAGCACTCTACCACTTGAGCTAAATCCCCAACCCGATTCTTTTCAGGTATGTGCCTATTAATTATTCTATGGATATATTGAAATTGCATTCTGGAAAACATAGCAATCATTTCTAATTCCAAAGTTAAGATTAGCTTATGTCTAAATAACCTTCATTATGTTCCCTAAATATTGTATTCTATAAGTGACTCAGGTAAGTAATTTCTAAAAGAAAAAATTCCTGTAAGGCAACAAGTATTTCTTTTGACATAAAATTAATACACAATTGAACGTTTTAGTTATGGGAACATCTTATTTAAAACCCCAGAAGCCGTATTTTCCATATTTACAGAAGGATAGTATAAAAATTGAAGAACAAGTAGAGGTAGAATACTTATATTCAATAAAGAAACAGAACAATTAATGCAAGTTATAAAAAAAAACTAGTGGTACAGAAATGTATGTATTCTGTAGGAGTTAATATTATAAAGAATTCGAGATTTCTTCTCATGAGATTTTGATCCTAAACAAGTATTTTTTTTTTCTGTCATTTTGGCTTTAGAGATCATCTCTCATCCTTGAAGTGAGAGTCATAAATTCTGGGATGAATTTTAAAACCCCTCAACACTGACATCTATTGAGTCTTCTTATTTGAGAAATGAGCTGGCAGCCTGGAAGTGTAATAACAACTAAAATAAATGAGTCTTAAAGGCCTATAACAGATTCTTGGAAATTTGGCTTTCTTCAGTGCAAGAACACCATTCCAATGATTAAGCACAAATAGGAAATGTGAAAAAAATATAAAAAACTTTTGCTAAACTCTAAATCTACAATATCTATTATTTGCCAATATGTTAGGTACATTACTGACCTTCATCTTTATACTTTCTACTTTTTTACACTGGAATCTATTCTGAGATTTTTATTTATAATTTATAAAATTTCATATATTTTCATCAGAGGAAAAAGGCTTTCAGAAAATGAGTCTGTATTTTAAAAAGAAATTTGTTTCCTGAGAACTCATTCAAGAATATTGATGTTTTCACTGTATACATATATTACATCTAATATATTAGCATCAATTGTCCTGTTTACTTCATATTATTCTACAAGACTAAAGTACTCATATGTTTAAAAATATACACCGATATAATCTTTTCATATAGTCATACTCATTTGTAAGTGATGGATGGGAAAGAACATCAGATCTTTGCCAGGACAGTAGGTTTTATGTTAATGGCCACCTGCTTAAAACAGATTTAATCCAAAGGCCTAGAGTTATGTTTAGCACCTCTAATTCATGGAGCACTTTATACTCAGAAGTTTCATTTCTGTCCCCTACGTGGTCTTTTGACTCCAGAAAAGCTGTTACTGAAACATCAGTTCCTCATAAAGATATACTAAGGACTTAATTTCCATGCCGATAGCCTCGAGTGGTTTTTAACCCAATACCTGAAAATAATAAATTTCTTCTAAACTGTTTTACAGTGTACCATCTTTCTCTCACTCTCTATCTCCGTGTTCTCTCCCTGTCCATCTCTGTCTCTGTCTCTGTCTCTCTCTCTCGGCCCTTGATAGCCAAAAAAAAAACCTCTCTCCTCACTTCCCACTCATAAATTTGTTTGTATGTAGCCATCTTTCACATTGAATCATTAAGTAAAAACCATTTACAATGTCTGTTGCTTCATATATTTAGTGTTAGCATATAGAAAATTATTAATGTCTTTCAGTACTCCCACATCAAAATATATAGTTTAAGATAAGCCATCTTTAGGCTAGGGAAAAATTCCCTCTGAAAAGTGGTATATATTTTTCAGACAATGCCACTATCTTTGTTATTTTCTTGTTGCTGGGACAAAATACCTGACACTCACAAGTTAAAGGAGGAAATTCTTATTTTATCTCAGAGTTTGTAGAGATTTCAGTCCATAACGGATTGGCTCCAAGGCAGGGAATGGCAGAAAGGCATGACAGAGGAAAAACAGTCCATGATGTGGAAGCAAGAAATAGCATGACTTCCTTCTTCTTTCACTTTTTATTCCATCCAGGCCACAATCCTATTGGCTGGTGTCACCGACACACAGGATGGATCTTCCCTTTCAGTAAGTCCATCATCCGAACCTAGAGCTATGCTGTATCAATCAGTGGACTAATCCAGTATCACACACCCTGGTCCATTGTCATACTCCCATGATCCAGTCATTCCCAAAAGGCCTGCCTATGAGTGCATAAAGCTCTGGGGAAGAATCCAGATATCAGCCATAATAGCCAATCTCACAATATGTACTCAACCTCTGAAGGTCTCACTAGTAGTAGAACAGAGTCCAGCCTCCATATGAAGATGTAAAGCTAATGCAAGATAGTATTCAGAATTTACCTGAATTTGCATTTATCTTTGTGTGGATATGTTGCCAACTTTACAGAGTTTATCTTGTTTATATTATACTCTATTGGCTTTTTTCATTCTTTGTGGTTCTATTTCACTATAAAACTTTTATATGCTTAAAATAACTGTTTCCATTTCTATGTTCTGCGTTCTATGTGGCACGTTATCATTAACCGCTTTCATTAGTTTGGGTTCTAATTACCTGGTTTCATTAATTTTGCTGAAATCTGATGAGTTTTGCAAATTTTGCTGAATCTATATTTCTATTTTTATTAAGGAGATATGTTTTCTCCAGTTTTCATTTAACAGTACTGCAGAATAAACTCAGCATTTAGAGATAGTTTGAACATTTGAAAATTTTATTGACGTAAAATTAGTGTAAACTAAGTTATCCATATTAACATATACAATTTAATAAATTTTACATTTTCTTTACGGGATCATTAAACTACCACAGCATTCAATATAAGTAACATTATAGTAAGTCCCTGACTTATGAACATTTGAGTTGTGAATTTTGACAGATAGGAACAGACCTCACTTTTGGTTTTTTTATGTTTTATATTGTATATTGGTGTCAAAGGTGTATAAGACTTCGTTGGATTTACAAACAAATCTGACTTAGGAATGTTCTTCCAGGAATGGAACTGGTTTGTAAGTCAGGAGTTTACTGTGTTCATTTCCCCCCGAATTTTCGTGTCTTTTTATAATGCTTCTCTTCTTATTCTTTTTATAATGTTTCTCTTTCTGATTCTCTTCTGAATCTACCCCTGTCTCTAATTCTTTGGGAACCATTGATTTGATTTCTCTAATATAGGTAACTTTCCATTTCTTGGAATATTATATAAATGGAATCAAAAAGTACATACTTTTATTTTTCATATGGTTTCTTTCCCTAGTGTGGCTGAGATTTATCCATGCTGCTACATATATCGAG
>PVJO010003468.1:0-122655 GCA_004026905.1 Hystrix cristata
CTTTTCACTGCACACTCACTAATTCCTTCAACAGTGTTTATTTTCAGTCTCGATTACTTACATGCTGTATTTCCTGCTGGCTGGCTCGGTAGTTTTTCTTGGTTAAATTGTCCACCAGGTAGCTGATTTGAGACAAGGCCAGCGAGAGCGAGTCAAGATTCATTGCTGGTTGGGGCGGAAGCAGGCGGCCGAGCCCGGCGCAAAATCACCATTATTCCCCTTTAGTCACCTCAGAGGCAGGTTAATGCTTTCTTTGTAATGAGGCTATATCTGGTGTCTGTATAACGTCGTCAATTCTTCTTTACCAGGGGTCTTACAATGTACTGAAACATGGCACCTATTAAAATAATAAAATCCATAACTCTTAATTAGAGAAAAAGAGGGTTAAATAGTTTTCAGCTTTTATTTTGCTATTTAAAATGCTATTAAGAATTTTAAGGCTGGGGATTTAACACAGTGATTAGAGTGCTTGTCTAGCAAGCACAAGGCCGAGTTTGATCCCCAGTACAAAAAAAAAATTTCAACATTTAACAGTTTAACACTATAGGACACCACTACTTTTTAGCCTTTTGGCTAGGATCAAGTGTACCAAAGATACAGAAAAATGACACTGGTTTATAAAACAAAGATTCTACAAATACCATTCTTCCACATTCACCTAAAAGAAACTAGACACCAGGGTAGAAAGAGGGCAAGATACTTTTGTCCATTTTATACAATACATGAGAAATTAAACCGTGCTAAGATGCATTAGTTGCAACCGAACCTGCCGTCTGCAAATTCTTAAAGTACCCTCTTCATTTTACAGTAATAGCATGTTCCAAGCATCTTACTAGTACAAAATCCAAGTTGAGGAACACCAATAATAAGCAGGGTGTATGCGCAAATAGGACATCCTAGACCTAACAGTAGTATAAACTGGTACAAACTTTGCTGAAACTCATACTGGCAATAATGTAGTGTCACACCACCCTTCAACCTGAAAATCCACTGTTAATACAGTATCTCCCCAGATACTGTTCCGAGAACTCAATTGGAAACTGAGATTTTTGCTGATGTATTCTTTTTCTTTTCCTCACTCATGGTGCTGGAGTTGAAAACACCAGAGCTGAGGACATGGCTCAGTGGTCAAGCACTTGCCTAGAATAGATGAGGATCTGGTTCAATACCTAGCACCGAAAGAAAAACAACAACAACAAAATCTGGCCAAGAATGGTGGCACACGCCTGTAATCTCAGCACTCGGGAGGCTGAGGCAGGAGGATGACTGCAAGTTCAAAGCCAGCCTGGACTGCAAAGGGAAATCTCATCTCAAAAAAAATAAAAATAAAAACAAACAAAACACAACTAAAAAATCAGACCCTCAAGAATGCTAGCAAGTGCTCCACTACTGAGCTGTAATTCCAGACTCTCATATATTCTTTACTGTAGAAAAAGAAAAACTTCGGAAAAAAGAAAAAACCAAAAGTAACTATTTAAATAAATCATACTATAGCCAAGCAAGACATGCTGCAAGTGAAGTTGCCAGGCCTGTTGGCACATGTCTATATTCCCGGCACTCAACAGACTGAGGGAGGAACATCATGAGTTCCAGCTCAGCTGGGACTACCTAGCAAGTTCAAGGACAGGTGGAGCTACACAGCAAGAACCTGTGTCAGGAAAAAAAAAAAGAATGGAGTAAAACTGCAAGAGAGATGCTCATTAGGTTCAGACCCAGCAATAAAATATAAAAAGGGCTGGGGCTGGGGCTGGGGCTGGGCATGGTGGCACACGCCTGTGATCCAAGCACTTGGGAGCCTGAGGCAGGCGAATCACTGCGAGTTCGTGGTCAGCCTGGGTTACATCGTGAGTTAAACGCCAGCCTGAACTATACATAGTGATAGCGTGTATTAAAAAAAAAAAAAAAGGAAAGAAAAGAAAAAGAAAACCAAGGGGCTAGGGATGTAGCCCAGTACAAAGACATGGGGTTTAATCCCCTACCACCAAAATAAAATACATCCCAACATATGTCGCCTATATTACTCAGCTAGTCTTTTACTTTGGGGAGAGATTGCAGTATTGACGACTGAACCCAGGGCCTGCTCTTGCTTCGAGTCCCAAAGTTGCCTAGTGTGGCTTGAACTTGTGGTCCTCCTGCCTCAGCTTCCAGAATCCTGGAATTACAAGCATGCACCAGCACCACCACATCCAGCTACTGCTAGTGTTTTAACCAACCTCTCTGGTTCTACCTTGCTCTCTGTAGTCCATTTCAACACAGGAAGAAAAAAAATACTTTCCAAATATAGAAAACTCGAGACATATCACCCTGTGTTCAAAATCCTCCACTGACTCAGAGTAGAAGCCTGATCCTCCTTAAAATGACTTAAGAACAGTTTCATAGGACTTAACCACTGGTACTTTTCTGGCTTCCTCTCTTTTCTCAGTTCTCTCTAGCCACAATGGCCTTCTTACAGTTTATCAGAAACACTCCCATCTTCGGGCCTTTGCTTCAGTCTAGAATCCTCTTCTAGACAGGAAGAGACCACTCCAAGCCTATTTAAATACTTCCACAACGAAGATTACTCTGAATACCACATGCAAAACTGTAATGCCACTAACTACACCCCTTGGCCCCATTCTTTCCACACTTCATCACCTAACATAATGTGCAACATACTTACTTTCATCTCTTGCATCACAGTGATGGTAACTGTCTATTGTTCACCAATTTATAACAAGTACTAAAGGATCCATACTAAGTGTTCACTAAACATTTTTAAGTACAAAGTGTAAACGGAAACTTAAAATCTTTTTAACCTGGGGCTGATAGGTATAGCTCAGTGGTATAAAACTCACTTGTGTGAATTTCCAAACCTATAATCCCAACTACACTACTCAGGAGGCAGAAGGACAGCCAAGTTCAAGGCCAGCCTGGGCAATTTAACAAGACCTTGTCTCAAAATAAGAAAGGGTTAGGGAGGTAGTTTAGTACTTCCTGGGTTCAATCCCTAGCACCACAAATTTTTCAGGGGGGGAAGGAGCCAGATGTCATGGCACATGCCTATAATTCCAGCATTCTGGGTGGCTGAGCCAGGAGGATCCCAAATTCAAGGCTACCCTGGGCAACTTAAACTTAGCAAGACCCTGCATCAAAATTTTAAAAAAATTATAAGGCTGGGGGGAAAAGGAGGGGGCTGGGACACAGCTTGATGCCAAGGCTCTGGGTTCAATCCCCAGGACACAAAGAATTTTTTTCACTCTACAAAAAAGCATACAAACTCACTTAAAATTTCCCAGTCAGGTACAACAATCACATGAGTAATGACGAGATTTTTTTGTTTGTTTTGTTTTTTTGAGGCAGGGTCTCTCTATGTAGTCCAGGCTGGCCTTGAGCTCACTATGTAGCCCAAACTAGCTTCAAACTTGCGGCGATCCTCCTGCCTCTGCCTCCCAAATGCTGGGGATTATAGGTGTGCACCGCCACGCCTGGCCGAGAGATGATTTTTAATTTATCAGCCTCAAGTAAATACACCATCAAATTGTTAAATCCATCCAATTAACCTCTAGCCTCATAATGTATATGTAATATGGTTCACAGTATCATTCATAGGCTAAATTTATTCTAAATACTATAATACAAAATTCTAAAGTTGCTTTCCCACAAGCTCTCCCCTAAAATGTTTATATATTAAGATCACTAGCCAGATGCGGTACACACACCTGTAATCCCAACACTTGGGAGGCTGAGGCAAGAAGAATGCCACCAGTTCAAGCCCGCTCTGGGCTACACAGTGAGTTCAACACCAGCCTTGACTACATAACAAGACCCTGTCTCGAAAAAATTCATTAAATGAGATTCCAAGATCTTCATTAATGAAAATTTGTGCCACAGGATCATTCTATTTGTATACGTAGTGTGTCAACTTTTGATCTGTACCTATCTACAAATAAAACAGCACCTCAAATTTTTTAGTGCTAAACTTCCCATCAAGGCCAAGGTTTCTGAAGAACACTCCAAAATTGGCTACATGAACAGGCCTCCTTTCTTCATTAAAAACATACTCATGTATCTTTCCAAAACTCCAGAGTATTTGTTGTGATCATGCCACTGGAATTGTAACAGCGGAAACAAATACATCTGTAAGGAAACAAAGAAATTAACAGCCACGATCCTGCTATGATCCTGCAACAAAAACGCTAAACCCTTCCAAGAAATTAAGTCTACTGTACTTTTTCCTCAGCAATTCTCAATCTAACAATGTGTAGTGCAAATGAAAAGGCACAGACACTGGACAGCAATATACTAAGTCAACTGTTACCTGAACAGCAAGATATTTTAAATATGTAAATTAAAGACACGGCATTTTATACTGCGCTGGGGATGTAACTCAGTGTTAAAGAATGCTTGCCCATGATGCTCAAGACTCTGGGTTTGATTCCTAGCACTAAAAGAGTATAAGGGAACAGGGGATTTAGCTCAATGGTTAGAGTGCTTGCCTTGCAAACACAAAGCCCTGAGTTAGATCCCCAGCACCAAAAAAGAAAGAGTATGAATACATACACACATACACAACACACACACACACACACACACACACACACGAGAATGAGCCCAAAAAATGCATACATTAGGAAAAGAAAAACTGTAATATTTTAATACTAAATTTATTGAGACGTCATGAGATCAATGCAAGTTACCTTTAGCCTCTACCAGTTACAGCAGGTGCTCAAAGTGGTGACTATTAGCTTCCAGACTTTATTAGTACAGCAAACTGAAGTGTGTATACGCTGGGGGAGCCCCACAACCCTCAGTTGGTCCACCAAAAAAAAAAATGTAGACACACTTCAGGAAAAGAAAAATAGAATGCCAGGCATGGTGACATGCACCTAAGTAATCCCAGCACTTGGGACGCTGAGGCAGAAGGATCGCCCCAGGTTTGAGGCCAGCCTGTACTACACAACAAAACACTGTCTCGGGGGAAAAAAAAAAAAAAAAAAAAGCATGCTGTTTTTTCAAGAGATAGGGTTACCGTCATATGGGGGACCCTAGAGGATGTTGTAAACCAAAGAAAATCCACTGCACTGTTGATCTTTAGAGAAGAAATTGAAAATGTATGTAGCAATCTCAATGACCAAGCTTATCCACGCAGCAGTTCATCGCACTAATAAACGTTTGGAAGCTAATGGCCACCACTTTGAGCACCTCTTGTAATTGTAGAGGCCAAAAATAACTTGTATTAAACTCACGATGTCTCAGTAAATTTAATATTAAAATATTTATACAAGTTTTTCTTTTCCTGAAGTGTATACATTTTCTGGTAGACTCTGCATGCGTGTATGAGCATGTGTGTGCATATATATATATACACATATGTTTTAATCAAAAGGAAAATAGCAATGTAGGAGACAAAATTTGTACAAAGGTATTCTCAGTTTTTTCCCTAATATAGGAACTAACTGAAAAATCTACCGGTATAAAGATTACCTACATATATCCCATAAAAGTTCCCCCAACATACAAAACAGTCATTTAATGTGGTTTTGCCATAAGCATCTATTACATACTGCAGAATGAACAAAGCATATGGAATGGCTTTCAAACTTAACCAGTACAGTTTGTACAATAGTACAAACTGTTCCCTGTACATCAAACCTAAAGCATAATAAGCAGTTTTAATTGTTTCACCTGTTAGTGTTAACATTAAGATAACCATGACACTGAGCTAAAAGCTCCAGAAATCTGAATAGCATAATAGCACTTCTATTAAAAAACAAAAATCCCCTTACTACATCTAAGTTTATACACACAGAGAAAATACAGTCATATTAGCAGTGCTGTTATGGCTTGTATCTAGATGTCCCCTCAAGGAATCATGCTTGGTTGGGCTTTTGGGAGGTGGCTGGATCACAGATGTGCGATAATGGATTATGGGCATGTGATAACCGGATTAGTTCACTGATCGGTTTAGTGTGGCTCTGGGTGTGGATAATGGGAAGGCTCACCCTGGGTGGCACCAACCAATAGGCCTATAGCCTGAATGGAATAAAAACGGAAAGGAAGGGTCACTAGTTGCTGTTTTCTGCTTTCCTTGACATGGGCTGTTTCTCCTCTGCTATGTCACCCTGCCTTAGAGCCAACCAAGTATGGACTGAAACTTCTACAAACCATGAGCCAAAATAAACCTTTTCTCCTTTAATTTGTGCGTGCCAGGTATTTTGTCCCAGCAACGTCAAAGTAATTAAGACAAATGGTTACAATGGGGCTTTCACCTAAAATCTCATTAAAAAGGGATCCCATTTGGGTGTGGTGGTGCATGTCTACAACCCAATTTGGGAAACTATGCAGGAGGGGATCAAGAATTTGAAGCCAGCCTGGGGTCAAAATAAATAAATAAATAAATAAATAAATAAATAAATAAATAACTAGCTAACTCAACTCTCAGGGCACTGAAGTAGGATGATGACTGGAGTTTGAGAATAGCCTGGGCTATACAGTGCATTCAAGGGTAGTCTGAAGCACACAATAAGACGTACAAGACTCTTGTCTCAAAAGTAAGTAAATAAAATAAAATAAACCAAACTGGCCTGCTGATGTAGTTCAGTGGTAAAACAGCCCTGGGTTCAACCCTCAATGCCACAAAAAGGGTGGGGCATTTGATACAGTGTAGCTCAATAGTAAAAGCATGTGCTCAGCATACATAATTGCCTGAATTCAATACCAACAATCAATCAATCAACCTATCTTCAACTAGATCAGTTTTCCCAAGTAGATGGACTTTTACTTAGCAGGAGGTAGAACAAAGCATCTCCTATACTCTCAAAGCTGTACACCACAGGGCAGCCCAAACCTGTGAGCTGCTGGTAACTAGTAAGGTGGAAAACGGGAGGCATCCACTAGAACATGCACTATCACTTCCATACATACTGTTGTACATTAGCAGCTGGCTGAGAGGTAGCTGCTAATCTGCAGAGAAGCTGCTATAGAAAGGGTATTTACAACGTGCCATGGAACATGACCAGACAGACCAAGATGTACCTGTTTAGAATCATAACAATATGTTAAGGTTGAGTGGTGAGTTCCTAACAGAACAAACTAAGAATTGTTTTCTTCATTTTGGGGGCATCAAGATAGCTGCAATGTACAACAATGCTGCAATCCCTACAAATTCAGCAAATTAAAACTTTCCCATTATTTTTATGTTGTATTTTAAGAGCTGGGCTCAAAAGACAATGACATTTTAAAAAGTCTGTACTTTATTTTGTCGACAGAAACTAGCCAGGACCAGGCATGGTGTCGCATACCTATAGTCCTAGCACTCAGGAAGGCTGAAGCAGATAAATCCCAAATTCAAGTCCACCCTAGGCAATTTAGTGACTTAGTGAGACTGTCTCAAAATAAATAAATGAATAAATAAAACAGCCTGGGACTGTAGCTGAGTGTGAAGGCCCTGAGTTCAATCTCCAGTACTGCAAGGAAAACAAGAGGTTGTTTCATATATATAAACCACTTCACTTAAACTAGCCTTGGGTTCCAACTCCAGCACTACAAAAAGATGTATACAGTGTAGATATGTAGTACATTTGTGTTTGGACTGGAATAAAGGATAAAGTTTTGGTAAACATTATTACATTCCTGCTAAAAGGGGCAAAGATGTACCTGGAAACCTATGTGTAACAAGTTTTTTCACTATACCACAATACAGTAATACGCTGCCACAGGCAGAGAGAAAGCAACAGGTATAGCTCCAAGCAAAGGTATCTGAAGAACTTTGGAACACAGTAAGGGTACTTTCAAAGCAGTATCTTAGGAGGTATTTGGCAGTAAAGCATTAACTGTATTCCTAGAATATTTTACTATTTAGAATATATTCACATTATTTATGTGATAAAGAAGTCTAGTCTAAGAACCAAATACTGAGTAAAAGACAATGGAGATTAGTTAGAAAACCACTGCAAAAAAGACAAATGAACTGAAATTAGACAAAATAACATCTATTCTTAACATTCTTTTCTTGTTCCAGGATTCAGGATTGAATCTATAAAGGGCATGCATGCTAGGCAAGCATTCTACCAGAGCTAGACCCTCAGCCCTAGGACAACTATTGTTATGATCGCAAAATGAGGTGCCTAAACTCAAAAATACACAACGCTAAAAGTAAACAGTAATATAAACTATGGGCTCTGGGAGATAATGATGTTTTGATATTTGGTGAGGGCTTTCTTTTTTGCTGAGGGACACTTTTAATGATAATAGGGCAGTCTACCCATGTGTGTCTAAGGGTAGGCAGTATATGAGAAATTTCCATTCCAAAACTGAATCTTCCATTCAGTTTTGCTGGGAACCTAAAACTGCTCTAGACAATAAAGCTAATTTTTCAAGTTAGAAGATAAAATAGAAGTAACCAACTTCTGCACTAACTATATAAAAGGGAAAAATGCTAAGCTCTTAATATAAAGCTTAATATCTGGATGATGTATTTCAAAATACGCTTTTGTCCTACCTTGTATTTGAAAAAACTAGCCCAACATCACCAAAGTCTCCTGCAGCTTAGTATCTTGTTCAGCATTTTAGGAATTTCATTCTAAAGAAATTAACCAAAACAAATACCTGGAAATCAGTGTTGAGCTTGCCAAAATTAAAGGTTGCAAAGTATTTCTTAAATTTGCACTGCTCTACCCTCCCCAAAACTGCATTTCTTTCACATCTAAACACAAGGTTTCAGGTTCAGTCTATACCTCTAATTACTGTCTTCTCAAAGTGTTTTTCAATGACTAATTTGCTTTATTTGCTTTGCAACAGTCTTGCAAATGTGTAAGTAAAATTACATTTAAGAAACTCCTGCACAGGGTACAGAAGAGTTTTAGATAGTTTTTTGGATTTTGGTTTAGTTCTTGTTTTGTTTGTTTTGAGATAGGGTCTCCGTTTGTAGCCCAGGCTGGCCTCAAATTTGCAGTGATTCTCCTACCTCTACCTCCCAAGTGCTGGGATTACAGGAGTGTGCCACTATGCGTAACTAGTTTTAGCTCGTTTTAACTTTGAAAACACTTGTTAAATATTGTAGCCAGAAAAAAGAGGAAAAAAAATATTGTAGCCAGGATCCATGCAAGGCGGCATACACCTAAAATCCCAGCACTCAGGATGATGAGGCAGAAGGATCCTCACTTCAAAGCCAGCCTGGTTCTCTCAGACTAAACACTGTAGCCAGGAATGATGGTGCACACTTGTAATTCCAGCAATTTAGGAAGCTGAGGCAGGAAGATAGCAAGTTTGAGCCCAGTTGGGGCAATTTAGTGACTTATACCCCATCTCAAAAAAAAATTAAGGGCTGAGAATATAACTAAGTTTGATGGGCCCAGGGTTCAATCCCCAGTACCACAAAATAAAACAATGGTAGCACACACCTGTAATCCTATGACTCAGGAGGCTGAGGCAAAATGATCACCTTGAATTCCAGGTGTCATCCTCAGCTACACAGTGAGTTCAAGGCCAGCCTGAACTACACAGCGAGACCCTCTCTCAAAAAATGAACAGAAAAGGGTAAGGGGAAGGGGGAAAGGGAGGAAGGAAGGAAAGAAAGAAGGAAGCACAAAGGAGGAGAGAGGGAAGGAGGGAGGGAGGGAAGGAGGGAGGGAGGGAAGGAAGGAGAGGAAGGAGGGGAGAGAGGACAGACAGGGAAAGGGAAGGGAAAGGGGGGAGAAAGCTAAAAGGGTTAAGGGTACAGCTTAGTGGTAGAATACTCTTTGATTCAATCCCAGTAATGTTAAAACAAACAAACAAACAAAAAATCCAAAAGGGCAACTGCCTGTAATCCCAGCACTTGGGAGGCTGAGGCAGGAAGATTGCATCACCACAAATTCAAGGTAAGGCTGGGCTACACAGTACGTTCAAGGTCAGCGTGAACCACTTTGACTCGTCCCGGGAAGAAGTTTATAGTTGGCTCATGGGGGTCATTTAAGAAATACCGGGGCTGGGGATTTAGCTCAGTGATTAGAGTGCTTGCCTTGCAAGTACGAGGCCCTGAGTTCGATCCCCAGCACCACACACACAAAAAAAAAACAAAAAAACCCCCAAAAACCCCAAGAAATACCTCAGCTAGTATTTTCGTATGACTTAAAAGTTTTGTTCTTTAATAAAATAACAGGGGCTAGGGATTTAGCTCAAGTGGTAGAGTGCTTGCCTAGCAAGCGCACAGCACCCAAAAAAAAAAACAACAAACTAAGTTTATAAAATACTTCATTTCAGCCTGGCACAATGGTGCATGCCTGCAATCCCAGCTATGTGGGAGACTGAGGCAGGAGCAGGAGGATCCTAAATACAAGGCCAACCTGGGCAATTTAGACTTTATCTCAAAATTTAAAAAGGGCTGAGGAAAGACAGGGATGGTGGCATACACCTGTGAACCCAGCACTCTAAAATGGGAAGATAGGGGGTTGGGGATTTAGTTCAGTGGTTAGAGTGCTTGCCTAGCAAGCACAAAGCCCTGAGTTTAATCCCCAGCACCCCCTCCCCCCAAAAAAGGGCTGGGATGTACCTCAGTGATAAAATGGGAAGATAGCCAGGCTGGACTATACTGTGAGATCTCATAGGGCTAGGGATATAGCTCAGGAATAAGAGCCCCCTGGACCGAAGTTCCAGTACCTCACAAAAAAAATAAACAGCATTTCAAAATGGCCGGCTTTTATTTTCTTTCTTTATTTTTGGAAGTACTAAGGATTGAACCTGTAACCTTTACACTGAGTTATAATCCCAGCCCTTTTCTCTATTTCAAGACAGGATCTCACTAAATTGCTAAATTGTCCAGGTTAGGCTTGAACTTACCATTCTCCTGCTTCAGTCTCCCACAGCAGCAGGACTGGTGTACACCACGATACCTGGCTCCAACTACTATCTGACTCAAGAAGCACAACAAACATTTTACAATTATAATCTTAGCGCTGGGAATACAGTTCAGTGATACAGCCCATGCTTTATCATGTGCAAAGCCCTAGGTCTGACCTCTAGTACCCCCTAAAAAAATTAATCTTGAAAGAAAAACTCAATCAGAATTATTGAGTACAAATTCCCGTCGATGGTACAGAGTAGTTAAAAAAAAAGACCTGGCCCTGAAATCCCAGCACCTGGAAGGCCGAGGCAGGAGGATCCTGAGGTTGAGGCTAGCCTGGACCACATAGTGAGTTCAAGACCACCCTGGACTACATAGTGAGATCCTGTAACAAAAAAAATTAAAGCCTGGTGTGCTGACCCACACTTGTAATCCCAGCACCCTGGGAGGCTGAGGCAGGACAGAAAGTTCAAGGTCAGCCTGAGCAGTTTATCAGAGAGACCACTGCAAAATAGAGCTGGAAACAGGTCAGTGAAAAGGCCCTGAGTTTGATCCCCAGTTACCACAAAAATGGTAATGCCAATAAAATCTAGAAATTTTGTTGGGCATGGTGGTGTACACCTGTAATCCCTGTCTGTACTCGGGAGGGTGAGACAGGAGGACTGCCATGAGTTCAAGCCAAGGCTAGGCGACACAGTGAGTTCAAGGCCAGCCTGGAATACACAGCAAGACCCCCCCCCAAAAAAAACCCTATCAAAGATTTGTTTCCTTACAGAATGAAATAAGCTTATGAATTTAGGTGGCTACAAAGACATTTCTTATGACTATGTCAGAATACAATAAAAAAAAAACTTTATTTATTTATTTATTTGAGGTCCTGGGGACTGAAGACAGTACCTTGGCACTGAGCTACATCCAGAGCCTTTTTTCTAATTTTTTATTTTGAGACACTAAATTATCCAGGCTGGGCTCAAATTTGAGACCCTCTTGCCTCAGCCTGGAAGGTGGGGAAGAGTGGATCAGCCCAGGCTGGCTAGAAATGTATTTAGCCAAAGGCAACATGAAGGAATGTGAGATTAGGTTTTACATGTTTTGGAAAAATAACAGGTATTTACTATGTTCACAGATTCACGTTTTTTAAAGAGAGTGCAAAACTGAGGAGGATGTCATAGAAATCAACTTGACAAGATGCATTTAAATAAAAAGCTCAAGATTTAAACCCCCAGTAGAAATTCAGACACAAGAAAACTATCAATGAAAAAAAAGAAGCAACAAGGTATATCATGTACAGGTACAAATCCCCAATGATGAATGTTACCAATATGTACATCAAAAATGTACCATTAAAATAAAATTTAAAAAAAAACTATCAATGAATCCACTCAGGTGAGTTAGGAACCAAAAACCCACTTCAATTCTCTTCTACTATGTCATAAAACTTCCTAAAAACTTCTAAGATTATACTCTTAGGTAAAGAAAAGGCAGTACTTTGGTTATCAATGGTCATGTCTTTGTGCCTCAGTTCTTCACACTTCCACTAAAAGGACCAAGTCTCCAAACAGAATTCAACATGCTACCACTTCAGTGGAAAAATGCCTACGCATCTAAAACCTCACATATCTTCAACCTATTTTCTTACACAAGTTAAAACTTAAGTGTCCTAAAACATGATTAATGTTACCATATACTTCATAAGTTGTTCAATACTGTCCTGCCAGTCTTTGAAAGGGTAGAAACCCCAATGGGACCATGGATCAGTAAAGCATTAAATCCAAGTATCTATGCAAAAACAAACTTGTTCTTAATCTGTTTGACCTGTCTAGTTCACAATGTTTTACTTGCCCTCTCTTATTTTTTTATTCACATATCCCTATTCCTTTTCAAAAGAGTTGTCATAAACGCTCAGGATTTACTCAGAAAGTACAATTATTCACTTAATTACTGACTTGAAAAAAATCCTCATGTAAACCAGGTGTGGTGATGCATGCCTATAATCCCAGCACACTGCAAGGCTGAGGTGGGAGAGTCACAAATTCAAGCCCAACCCGGGCAATTTAGCACCTTAGCCAGCCACTGCGGGTAGGGGGTGTCAGAGGGGACTGAATTTTAGGTAGAGACATTGCTATTCAATTTTTAGGAAGGCATTTCTACTACAGTCCTAAGAAATCTGATGTTTGAGCCACACATGGTGATGCACCTGTAATCCCAGCACTTGGGAGGCTGAGACAGCAAGATCCTGAATTTGAGGCCACCCTGGATTACAAGGCCACTTCAAAGCCATCCTGAGCTACATAAACAAAGCCTGTCCCTAAAAAACAAAAATAAGTACAACAAAATAAAAAGGCTAGGGATGTAGCCCCTGAGTTCAATTTCCAGTACAAGTCAAGGGGGAGGAAGGTTTAAAAAAAAAAAAAAAAAAGACCAAAAAAAGAGAAAGAGAGAAAGAAATGTGACATTTTGGGGCTGAGAGTACAACTCAGTGGTAGAGGGCTTGCCAAAGATGCTTGAGGTTCTGGGTTCAAATCCTCGGCACCGCAACAAGAAAAATAAAGTGCATCTGACTGAATAACTTAAAAGTTTACTTCTCACGGTTTACTTTAAATACTTTCAAACCACAGAGATCACTTTTTTAAAGCTACGAAGCATATTCTTCATGGGGTAATGTTTTCTAACTACAGGCAGGTGAACTCAGCCGAGCGAGTGGTACTGCAAAAAGAAAAGATCCTTGAGTGTGGCCTGAAGCAACCGCTACAAAACCAGCAGCAAACTGCTCAGCAGCCCTGGAGCCCACAAGGGCTCAGTTCGCCAGAGGGACACTTCCCCGCGAAGAGCAGAACCTCCGCTATCGCACAGGCATTGGGCTCAGTGGCTGGGGGCCGGCTGTGGAGAAAGTGTGAGCGCCGGGGCGCGGGAGTGGAACAAAAACCTGTGGCAAGAAGTAATAAGGAAGTGCTCGCGCGCGCCCCTCCCACCGGCAGACACCCGAAACATCGGGGCTGACACCGCGTCGGGGGCGCACGAGGGGGCAGAGGGCAGTTCCGCGGACCCGGAAAAGAACCGGGAGCCTGCAACAGCTCAGAACTCGGTCCCCTCGCCCGGGGAGTGAGGGCGGGGGGCCCGATGTTCACCGCGCCAGCCCCGAAGCGCGAAAAGAAACGAGCGGAGCAGTTGACGAGCTCGTGGGTCCGGGCGAGCGCAGCCCGCGCGAAGCGAGGTCCACGGGCCCGAACGGCCGCCACCGCCATCCTGAACCTCCAGGCCCGGGCTGGGGGCCACCACGGAGCTCAGCCCGCGCCCAGCCCTGCGCTTCCTGGAGCCTCGGCGCCGGCCTCTTTCCTTCGGGAGCGCGAAGGCTCCGCGAGCCACGAGGAGGAGAGTTCCCCCTCTCCCGGCTCGTTCCGCTCCCCCGTCCCGGCCAGCCCTCATTCGCCGGAGCTCCGGGAAACACTTCCAGTGGCCCCAGGGCCAAGCCCGAGCCTTGCTCCCCCGTCACTCGCGTCCTCAGGCTGATACCGTCCGCTTACGCCAGCCCCTGACCCCAGCCCACCTCACCTTAAGCGGTTCCGGCGGCGCTGGACACAGGAATCTCCTGAGTCCCCGACTCCGGGTCTCCTCAACCCCCCTCTTCGGTTAACTCCGCTTGTTTCTCTACAAAATGGCGCCGGAGGTCGCGCGCTCACGTCGCGGCCTTTCCCCTCCCCGTTCCCATTTCACCATTCGCTGCCCGCCGGAGGAGGGATGGTCCCGGCACTAGCCAATGACAGCACCCGGCCCGTGACTCCCGCCCAATCACCAACAGGAGCCCGCGGATTTAAACCAATCACACACTATCACTCCCAGAAGTCGAGGAAGAAACCAGGCTCCTGCTAGCAACTACCAATCCGGACTCCTACTTCCCGGGCTTCCGCCAATTGCCGCTCACCGGTCCCTAGGGACTGGAGTCGGCGCCCTCGCGCCTGCGCTCCAGAATAGGCCCAATGGGCTGCCGCCGATAACTTCTATTTGGGGCTCCAGGGACTTTCTACCTGCCTCGAGTCTTCGACCAATGAGGGCCTGGCATTGCCTCTAAGAAACAATAAATACGGGAGGGTTCCGGGAGCCTCGCCACCCTTGCGCGGGAACTACTTTGAAATAGTTTGGAGCGCCCCCCCCCACACTTTTCTTCCACTTTTGAAATGTCACTTGGCCTGGCCGACTACGGGGATTCCCAATAGAAACATTTCCCTCCCATCGGGTCCCTTTAGAAGGGTAAGCAAGCCAAGGAGCTGTCTAGAGTTGGGACTCTGCACCGTGGGAGAGGTAGTTGCGCGCCCCGCCCCATTCCTGTCGCAAGTGTAAGGCGTCATCTCTTATCCTGGCGGAGCAGTGCCTGCTGGGGAGTGTAGTCTCCAAGGGCTCACCTGGTTTTCCCTTGCTTAGCTTGGATCGAAGGAACTTTCTTGTGTAGCCCTGCCTATGAAAGAAAGGATGTGCTGTGCGTGCTCGCTCAGGCCTGTAATTCCAGCTGCTCAGGATCCTGAGACAGGAGGTGCTCAAGTTCGAGACCAGCCTGGGAAAATTAGCGAGCTCCGGCCTCAAAATAAAATTTAGAAAGGACCAGGGATAGAGCCTCATTCACCAGGGCTGAAAAAGAAAAAAAAGAAAAAAAAGAAAAAAAAAAATCCTAAAAAGGAAATCAATATGTGCCTTTCAGAAAGGTGGAAACACAAGTTCTCCTGGTTTGAAACCTGGAAGAAATGAAAAAGGATGTCAGTGCTCTTTGCCTCAGAGAATAAAAGTTACGGACATCTTTGGCAATGATTTGTTGTCTATAGTACATAATTTGTAAGATTTGGTCACCTATTGCCAGATGTGAAAGGGTTGGGGAGGAAGTGTGAATTAGTTCTTTAACTTTTTGAAAAACATCTCTTCTCTTTCCTTACCCTGTTGTCAGGCTAGCCTAAGTAGCTTGTCTCCTGGTCATCACTGCCTTATGTGTCCCAAAATACTTGTTTTGTTAAAATTGTGGGAGAAAGGCGGATCATTGTGGAAGACAGGATTGCTGGGAGTTCAAGACCAGCCTAGACTACATAGTGAGACCCTGTCTCAAAACAAAACAAACAAACAACCCCCAAAATAAAAATAAATAAATAAAATTTAAAAATAAAAATATGTAAAACTGGGCTGGGGATTTAGCCCAGTGGTAGAGCACTTGCCCAGCAAGCGCAAGGCCTTGAGTTTGATCCCCAGCACCAAAAAAAAAAAAAATAAGTAAAACCGTGGGAGAGCTGGTTCTCACTTATAGTCCCAGCTACTCAGGAAATTGAGGCAGGAAGATTACTTGAGCTCAGGAATTTGAGGAGCAACATAGCAAAACCCTTCAATAAATAAAATAGAGGGGCTGGGGATTTAGCTCAGTGGTTAGAGTGCTTGCCTCACAAGCACAAGGCCCTGAGTTCCATCCCTGGAACAAAAAAACCCCAAAAAATATGATGGATGTATTGAATTATAAAATAATGATTAATATATATCAATCATTAATATAATATAAATGATTTAATATATAATTAAATGTGAAGAAATTTATTGACATTAATACTTAAAATGAAAGATAATAAAAATTAGAATTAAGTATTTGTAAATACCCTAGCTAGTGCCTTTGGACAAGCGGTAAATAGCTATGTAAACAAATGAACTGAAGACTTACTGCAGAATGACCAGTCAGAGTATAGACACAATGCATGAATTATATGTACACTTGAAAACAAACAAAAGTGGTTGTGTCTAATATGAATCTTTATAATTCAACATGCTGTGTGTTGCAACAGATGTACTTCATGCACTTGTGTGAAATAAGTTTTCTGGATCTGGGTGCCTGCAAACTTTCAATGACCATCATTCTTAACTGTCATCATTTTTGTTGCCATTTATTCATATAAGTCTCCAATTAATACTTAATTTAGTGGAAACGTTGCCAAATTCAGCCTGCAAGAGGTCATGACTTGGGTGAAGAATCCATGAGATAAAATCACTGACAGTTGGGCTGGGGATTTAGCTCAGTGGTTAGAGTGTTTGCTTTGCAAGCACAAGGCCCTGAGTTCGATCCTCAGCACAAAAAAAAAAATCAATTGGCAGTTGTGTTGCCAATGTACTGCGAGCAGGCTACGTGGACAAGAAGTGCTCATTTAAGCAGAGTGCTACTGCTGGACAGGAGAGATTGGGGCTAATGGTTCTACAGGAAATGGAACTGCAAGAAATTAGGCTGGAATTCAGGATTCAGTGAGTTATGATAATGTTCCAAAAGAAGATGACATGACTGTGTTTGAATAAGTGTAGATTTTTGTACATGAATAAATGTAGATGATGGTACATAAAAAATAAGACATCACCTGAAAATAAGCCCTATTGTGTTTTTTGGAGCAAAAATTAATGAAAGACCTGGTCTTGTTCCCCCTGGTCTACTGGGGGGAATACAGTAGATAGAAGATAGAGGGCTGGATTTCAAGGCACATGCCTGTAACCCCAGCTACTCGGGAGGTTGAGACAGGAAGATCCCAAATTCAAGAGCAGCCTGAGTAATTAGCCAGATCCTGTCTCAGAATAAAATTAAAAAGGCTGAGGATGTAGCTCACTTCTAGAATGCTTGCCCAGGTATGAGGCCCTGGATGGTTCCCCACCATTACAAAAAAATTATTATGAGGCTGGTACTCCCTGCTGCACTAAAAAAGTTCTAAAATCACATCATGTTTTATGGGCTTTTTTATATAACAAATTTAGTATTAAATGTTGGCCAGGCATGGTGGCACACGCCTGTAATCCCAACATTCAAGATGCTGAGGCAGGAGGATCACTCTGCGTTCAAGGTCAGCCTAAACTACATAGTGAGACTGTCTCAAAAAAAGAAAATCTTCCTTGGCACCAAACTTGGAAGCACATAACTGTAACCCCAACGGTTGGTAGGCTGAGCCAGAAGGTTCACAATTTTGACGCCAGCCTGGACTACATAACTAGAACCTGTCTCCAAAAAAAAATTTTTTTAAGTAAAGATCTTCACAAATCGGGTAACAACTCACAAAATAGATTGTATTCTGAGGAGCTGAGCAGAGGAGGTTGCTTTTATAGAATAGGCTGAGGAAAGCAGCAGCAGAGCAAAAATTGGATTGCTTGTTTCAAAGTTACTTTTGAAAAAGTTAAAGCAGAGGGAATTTAACACGTCCACTAAAATTGACTTGTTTGGGGATTTGGCTATTGTCTCTTATTCCTGGTTTCTGAGAAGGTCAGATAAATGACTTAGTTGTGTTTGTTTATCTGGACCTTCAGCATGAATGACTCCATTTCGGTTTGACTAGTTGGGCCTAGTGCGGGAGCTCAGCCAAATCCAATGGCCTTCTATAAAAGTTATTTACCAATTGTAGTGTTCACAATTAAAGGTTCCTTAAGTAGATCAAGGATAAAGAATAAGGACATTTTGTACTCTGTTACTTGTAAAAATTGCTAAAACCTCTATGAGTAGTTGCATTTTGTCCAAGTTTGTCAAAACTGGAAATGGGTCAGGTGTGGCAGCACACACCTATAACCCAGGCTCCTGGAGGCTAATGAAGGAGGATGGAAAGATCAAGTCCAGCCCGGACAATTTAGTGATTTAGTAAGACCTATCTCAAAATGAAAAACAACAACAGGCTAGACATGCCCCTCAGTGCAAAGGCCCTAGTTTCAATCTCCAGTACTAGTTAAAAAAAAAAAATCATACAATGTGCTGAGAATGGTGGTGCACACCTGTAATCCCAACACTAAGGAGGCTGAGGCAGTAAAATCCTGAGTTTGAGGCCAATCCCGGCAATACAATGAGTCTGAGACTAGTCTGGACTACATAAGTAAGACCCTGTCTCAAAACAACAAAAACAAAACAAACAAAAACACTGAAAATGCACAGACTAACGAACCCAGTAATTCTATATGTAAGAATCTATTCTATAGATGAAAATTCCATCTATAGTCATACACAGACGAATGTGTATGAATATTTCCTGAAGCATTGTTTATGAGTCACAAAAGATTAGACAAAGCCAGGCATGGTAGTGCATGCCTATAATCCCCCACACTGGCAGGCTAAAGCAGGAGAATTGCTGTGAGTTTGGGGATAGTCTGGGCTATGTATCAAGTTCAAAGGCAGCCTGAACTACACAGGGAGACCCTGTCTCAGAAAACAAAACAAAACAAAACAAAACAAAACAAAAAACAGCTGAGTTGCTCTTCCAGGCTTCAGCCTGTCTTTACTGGGAAAATGGTTTGCTTCTTTAAACGAGGCTATTAAAGGTGACCCTGTGTCCACTGCCAGCCCCTCCTCTGGATCAATAGCAAAATCATTCCTAGGATTTGACGGGCCGTGGAGACTCAGCCAAGTGACTGGAAGATTTATTTGCACAATAGCTTGGAAATCAGAGTCTTTCAATTAAGTGGCAGAATGCTGGGTGGCTGTAATCCTTACTAGAAATCCGACTCACAGTATGTTTACACACTAGAAGGAGCAGTGGAGATTACCTGTTGCACCTTTTCATTTTACTCACAGACATACTTGGAAATCACGCCCAAATTATTTTACTAGAGACTTTCACAAAAGATGTACTGAATACCTCATAACTCAGCAATTACCAGTGTAGGAGTTCAAACATATTTATTTCTTTTTTAGGGAGGAAATTTTTTAAAAACATATTTAGAAACAGATTATTTTAGGCAGTTGTTAATCACTCATCTGGCCCCTTAGTGTTCATTCTTCCAGTCTTTTACTTCCCAATTAAATATGTAGCACAGGCTCTGGAAGAATTTTACAATTCTTTTATTTTGAACTAACTCATAGAGGAAAATACAAGTGCCCAGAAATAAAAGCCTTACGTTAGCCAGGTGTTATGATTTGTGTCTTCCAAAACCTCATGCAGTCATAGATGGGGCTTTTCAGAGGTGGCTGAATCTAGAGTGTGTGATGCTGTGACTAAGGGTGTTGATTACTAAATCAGTCCATTGATTTGTTTGGCATCCCCCTAATCCTGGCAGCCTGGATAACATTTATAAGGGATAGAAAGAGGCTTGTGTACTCTTTGCTTATCCCCTTCCTTACCCCCTTGCTTACCTTGCTTACCTTGCTGCCTTCTGCCTGTCTGCCATGACACCCTGCCTTGCACCCAGCTGATTGTGGACTCAGACCTCTACAAACTGTGAGCTAAATAAACCTTTCTTCCCCTAACTTTGGGTGTCAGGTATTTTGTCTGAGCGATGAGAGAAAAGTAACTAAGACCCGGGGCACGGTGGTGCATGCCAGTCACGGTGGTGCATGCTAGTAATCCCAGCACACTGGGAAGCTAAAGCAAGAGGATCACAAGTTTAAGTTCAGCCTAGGTAACTCAGGGGACTTACTGAGACACTATCTCAAAAAGGCAAGAGGGAGAGGGCTATGGATGTAGCTCAGTGCAAGGATGCCCAGTACTACCGCCAAAAAGACAAAAGAGCTTGGAGGCATTGAGATTCCTGCCCTGCCACCCTGCCTTGGAGTCAGCCGATTATGGACTGAAACCTCTACAAACTGTTAGCTAAATAAACCTTTCCTCCTTTAACTTTGGGTGTCAGGTATTTTGTCTCAGCGATGAGAAAAGTAACTAAGATACCCAGCAATAACGTTCAGTGGCCTATTAGTGACCAGATATTTCAGTGGCCTATTAGTGACCAAAGAATGAGCAGGGTGTGTATATAGATCAGTGGTAGAGTACTTGCCAAGCATGCACAAAGTCCTAGATTCAATCCTTGGCATTGTCCAAAAAAGTAAAAAAATAAATTACCTTTTACACTCAGATTACCTTTGTGACATTAGCCTGACCAAAAAAGTGAAAGACCTCTACAATGAAAACTACAATACTCTGAAAAAGGAGATCAAAGAACACATCAAATGGAAAGATATCCTCTGCTCCTGGATAGGCAGAACCAATATAATCAAAATGGACATACTTCAAAACTGTTATACAGATTTAATGCAATTCCAGTCAAAATACCAATGGGATTCTTCATAGAACTAGAATAAACAATCTTAAAAATTTATGTGTAACCAGGAGCAAAAGCAGTTCTGGGTAACAAGAACAAGGCAGGGGACATCACAATTCCAGACTTCAAATTATACTACAAAGCTACAGTGATAAAAACAGCATGACATTGAGGGGGAAAAACAGACTGTGTATCACTGGAACAGAATAGAGGAACGAGAAACAACTCCAGGCACACTCAGCTACCTTATCTTTGACAAAGGAGCCATATACTTTACGTATTTTAACTGGACATAAGATAGTCTCTTTAGGGGCCGGGGATTTAGCTCAGTGGTTAGAGTGCTTGCCTTGTAAGCACAAGGAAGGCCCTGAGTTAGATCCCCAGATAGTCTCTTTAATAAATGGTTCTGGGAAAATTAGCTGTCCACATGTGAAAGATTGGCCCCAGACTCATATCTCTCGTGGTTCACTAAACTAAAATCAAAATGGATCGAAGATCTAAATATTAAAACAGAAGCACTTAATCTGCTGGAAGATAAAGATAGATAAAACTCTTGAAGGCATAGGTGTAGGCAAAGACTTCCTGAACAGAACACCAGTTGCACAAGAAACACACCAAGAACCAACAAGTGGGATCAAATCAAATTAAAAACCTTTCACACAGCAAAGGAAACTACTAATACAGTGAAGAACCAACCTAAAGAACAGGGAAAAAATGTTGCCAGGTACTCCTCAGACAAGGAACTAATATCTAGAATATATAACAAAATCAAAAAAGTTGGACCCCTCCTAACTTATTTACTATTATTATTTTTGTTGTTGTTGTTTGTTTTTTTGAGACAGGGTCTTGCCATGTATTTCAGGCTGGCCTTGAACTCACTATGTATCCCAGGCTGGCTTCAAACTCACAAAGATCCTCCTGCTTCAGCCTCCCAAGTGCTGGGATTACAAGTGTGTGTCACCATGCCCAGCAAACCTCCAAATTTAGAGACCCAATAATCAAAAAATAGGCATCTAAAATGAATAGACACATCTCAGAAGTACGAATGGCCAAAAAACAAATGAAAATATGTCCAACATCACTGGTCATTAAAGAAATGCAAATTAAAATTACACTGAGATACCATCTTACTCTGGAAAGAATGGCTATCTAATGTTGATGAGGATGTGGGGAAAAAGGAACTCTTCTGCATTGTTAGTGGGAATCTAAACCAGTACGATCACCACGGAAATCAGTGTGGCGATTCCTCAAAAAACTAAGAATAGAAATTCCACTTGATCCAGGTATCCTCCTTCTAGGTATCTTTCCAGAAGGGTTAAAATAATCATATTCCAGGGATACATGCATACCCATGTTTATAGCAGCACAATTTATAATAGCTAGATCTCAGAAATGCTGTATAAATCCATCGAAAGATGACTGGATAAGGAAAATGTGGTATTTATACACAATGGAGTACTATGCTGCCACAAAGAAGGATAAACTTGAGGCATTCATGTGTAAATGAATGCAATTTAAGAACATAATGTTAAGTAAATAAGCCAGACACACAAACTCAAATATTGCATATATTCCTCTTCTACTGACCTAACTGTTTAACTGCTTCTCAGACTTATGACTGAGGCATGCTGTTTGGACTTAGACCCATCACTTGGACTTATGACCCATTTTTTTGGTATAGTTCTGTACATTTTGTATATACAGCCTCAATGTCTTTTTTGTATAGTACACTTTTTTAGGGGGGTGCTGGGGATCAAACTCAGGGCCTTGTGGGCTTGCTAGGCAAGCACTCTAACCACTGAGCTAAATCCCCAGCCCCTGTACAGTACACATTTATGCAGTACTGTCATTTTTGCTGATTGCACTGTACAGTACTGTAGTTTTATGTTCTGTTGTACATTATGGTCACTTACTGCATGTAAGAGTTAAGCGAATAAAAACGAAGTCATCAAATTGGAGTTTCCTTTGACCATATCTTTGTTCCGAGTATTGGAATGTACATACTATACAGAATTCCTCAGTTAGTGACCAATTCATTTAACGACCTAGTCACAGGACTGAAACTTGGTCATTAAAGGAGGAATGTGTTTATACACAAATAAAGAGGAGGGCTGGGGATTTAGCTCGGTGGTCAGAGTGCTTGCCTGGTAAGTGCAAGGCCCTGAATTCAGTCCCCAGCACCAAAAAAAAAGAACACATAAAAAGCAGAATAGAAGAGGGGTAAGTAGGAAGTAAGGAGCCATTCAAATACTTCCCCAAATAACAAAGTCCACTGTTTCAAAAAATATTTCAAAATATATGCTAATTTGTTTCATTTATACTACTAGTTCATCTTAGTTCATTGAAAAGAAAGATTTGTGTCGTCTGTTTCTTTTTTGTAAAACTCTTTTTGGTTTATGACTTGTACTCTGAGTAACTACTTTGAAGATAACAATACACACTGGTCTAGCTATTATTACTGTCTTACTATTTGATTATGAGATTTTGTTTTATTTTTTCATAAAAGAAAAAGGTGCTGAAGAGGCTGTGGGGCAAAAGGAGCCCTTCTTAATTGTTGCTGGGAACATAAACTGGTACAATTACTGTGGAAATCAGTATGGAGATTCCTCAAAAAACTAAAAATAGAAATTCCATTTGACCCAGCTATTTCCTTCTAGGTATCTTCCCGAAAGAGTTAAAGACATCATATTCCAGTGATACATGCATACCCATGTTTATAGCAGCACAATTCAAAAGAGCTAAATCTTGGAAGCAGCCTATATGTCCATTAACAGATGAATGGATTAAAAAATGTGGTATTTACACACAATGGAGTACAACTGTGCCATAAAGAAGGATAAATGAGTCATTCATAGGAAAATGGGTGCACCTTGAGACCATAATGTTAAGTGAAATAAATCAGATACAGAGCTTAAATATTGCATGGTTTCTCTTATATGAGAAACCCAATATATAAATAAAGTGCAAAATAAAAGACAGAAAGCAGGGGAAAAAAGAGAAAAAAAAGTTATTGTAATACAGCATGGCCAATGTATTTTAAAGTGTACCTTAATACAGAATAACTGTCTTAAGTGTTTTATATAGTTTTGGGCCTGTTAGTCTGGCTGTTAATCTGTATTTAAAATAATTAATTTCATTAGGACTTACATAATAAATAAATTAATCTAATGCTAGAAAAAAATGTTTTTTAAAAAGAGGAGCAGAGAGAAAGGGGGAAAAAGAATTGAGACGTGCTATACACATATATCAATTCCTTACAAAGAATGAAATCATTATGTACTGCAAACATATACTAATAAAAATTGTTTTTTTTTTTAAAACAGTCAGTGGTAGAGTGCTTGCCTGGTATGCACACATATGCAAGGTCCTGGGTTCAATCCCCATTACAGAGTCAGGGGGACCTCAAAACTAGAAGACGATCCAGGAGAAAATTTTTGCCAAAATGTCCTCAGGATGTGTACCTTTAAAATAGCTCTTCCAGCCAGGCATGGTGGTACATGCCTGTAATCCCAACACTCTGGAAATCTGAAGCAGAAGGATCTCAAGATCAAGTCCACTTTCAGAGACTTAGTGACTTACCCTGTCTCAAAAATAAATACGTATTTTTAAATAATTTTTTTTAAAAAGGGCTGGAGGTATATCTCAGTGCAAAGGCAATGGGCTCAATCTCAAAATAAATACCGCAAAATAAATAATAACCCCTCCCTGCACCTAAAAATGTGGGTTGACCAGCTAACCCCAATAGCCTGTTTTAAGAGCACTCTGGCTGTGACGAGAAGGGAGGATCAGTGCCCCACCAAGAAAGCTGCTGAGAAACTAATAGGAAGCTACTGCAGGAGCAGGGGAAGGGTAGAGGAAATGGAGATGTGGCCACAGAAGATGTGGGCGGTGCAAATCCAGGCTTTGGCAATTGATGGAGTGCAAAAGTGAGGGACTGTCTCTAGTGCCTTTCCATCAGAGAGATGGGGACACAGAAATCTAGGGACAGAGATGGTGAGCCTAGTTTGGGGGTAGAAGTTACCTGTGATTCATCTAGGTGAAGATGTCAGATGGCCTCCATGGAGCTGAGGCTCTGGGAGACTGAAAAATGCGCCGAGGAAGCAGGGAGGGCATGGAAACACAGCCTGGCCCCAGGACTGCTAGAAGCGGAGTGCACTGGCTCACCCAGGGTTTCTGAGCAGTTAAGCAAGGAAGAGATGGATGAGGTCCTTAGACCTCAATGGTGACCTTGGAGACAGCCAGATCTAAGCAGGCTCTGGGTCTGGGAGAGGATGAAGGGAGAGATGCTTTAAAGGAGAGATTGGCAAACATTTCAAGGCTATTGATCTGTAGGGGGTGTGTGGGGATTGAACCCTGGGGTGCTATACCACTGAGCTATACTCCGGTCCTTTTTTATTTCTTTTTTTGTTTGTTTGGTTTTTTTTTTTTTTTTTTGGTGCTGGGAATCGACCTCAGGGCCTTGTGCTTGTGAGGCAGGCTCTCTAACCACTGAGCTAAATCCCCAGCCCCCTTTTTTTATTTCTTGTTTTTTATCTTGTTTTTTATTTTAAAACAGGATTTTGCCCAAGGTGGTCTTGGATTTATGATCCTCATGCCTCAGCCTTCCAAGTAGTTGGGATTACAGGCCTGCGTCACTGCTCCAAACTCGCTAATGAACTCCTCCGGAAAGAATTTCTCTCCGGCTGGAGATGTAGCTCAGTGGTATGGGAGAGGATTTGGGTTATTTCCCCAACACATCGTCAAAGCTGGGTGGAGCTCAGCTTTAGATAGCTGAAGGTACAAAGTCTCCTTCTTTGTTCCCAGGAAGGAAGGAAGAAATAAATACCTAGGCTTTGATCATCTCCCGACCCTCTTCCTCTTGCCATCTCTTCCCTTAGGCAGAAAGCTCCCAGGAAAACCGCCCTCTTGGAGCAATTCCAAATCCAGGCTGATGACTTCTGGACGTCTTCGGGTAGTAGCATTTTACTCCTATCCCCACCCTCCACCAAGGCTTCTCCAGAATCCACCTTTCCCTCCTCCAGGGGCACAGGGCACTACGACCTTGACCCACTCCCCCAGCAAGTTGCAAGCCAGGTCAACATCTCCCAGCAGCAGACAGGGACCCGGAGGTTTGGCTGTAGCAGCACCTGGAGGTCAGGCCCACAAGTACACGCTGATTCTGACTGACAGCTGAGCAGGCTCCGGCGGGGAGAGCCATCTGAGGGTCACATCGTCTACTCTGGGACATAAGGAAACAATACCAGGATTCCCACGGCCCCTCTTTTCCTCTTTCTTCTCCTCTTTCTTCTCTTCTTTCTTCCTGTGTTTGTTTTTTTATCTGGAGAGGATTTTTTTTGTGGTTTTTTGTTTCTTTTGAGAAAGGGTCACCATATGTAGCCCAGGTTGGCCTTGAACTCGAAATCCTCCTGCTTCAGCCTCCTAGTGCTAGGATTACAGGTCCGTATCACCAGGCGTAGCTCTGGAGTTGCAACCAGTTGGAGGGTCCCATGGGGATTCTTTCTGGGTTCTTGATGTCCTGAAGAAAGAATTGGAGAAGACATACAGAAGGCAGTGAAAGTGTACATTGACTGAAGGTAGAAAAGAGGTGAGCTCTACAAGGTGAGAGCAAGCTGGTGAACAGACTCACAGAGCTGAGGATGAGGGAAAGGGGTCTTTTGTACTGAAAATTCCTGGATTGGCTTCCCCTCCTTGCAAGTGAGGCACTGGGATAGTCGTCCTACCAAAAATTCATTTGACCTGCCTCCAGATTCAAACTGCCTATGGAAGAACTCACTTGACTTCCCACCAAATAAATGTAAATGAAGGATTAAAAATAGCGCTTTGGAAGTTGGGGGCTTGTCAGTGGTAGCTCAGCGGTAGCGCGCTTGTCTAGCAAGCGCAAGGTCCCGAGTTTGATCCCCAGCACCCCCCACCCCCACCATAGCACTTTTCAGCTGGGCACGCGGCTCCACATCTATAATCCCAGCTCTTGAGAGGCTGCCACAGGAGGATGGCTGTGAGTTGAAGGCCAGCTTGGGCTACACGGATTCAAGGCAGGACTGAACTACACAGCAAGACCCTGCCTCAAAAAGAAACAAAAAACCAGCACTTTTCTGATTGGTTCTGCAAATAGCAGATTCAGATGAGGGATCGAAAATACTGCTTTCTGATTGCTCCTATGCACAGTACTCAGGGCCATGGAGTCATTTTGGGTCCCATGTGCTGCACATGTCCTCTGGGTTTTTAGGACCTTTGACATGTCCTGCCCAGGTAGTTTTCCAGTTTGCCCGAGCCTTAATCCCCTGCCTCAGAGTCCCTTTTTGACTCTGCCTCCCAACCAGCAAAAAGTTGCTCCTTCACCAGGTGTGCTTCATGCCTGTTTTCCAGCCCAGCTTGGCAACGCAGTGATTTAGTGAGAACTTGACTCAAGAAAAAAAAGGGCTGGAGCTATAGATCAGTATGAAGAGGGCCCTGTGTTCATTCCCCAGTACCTAAAAAAACAAAGAGGAAATCAGTTTATTTGCAATTTGGCCACACTGGGGGGAAGCAAGTCCACCCTCCTTCAAGCATTCAGAAGCTCTCCACTTTACAGAAGGGTAGAACAGAAGCCAGGAACTTGTAGAATTAAACCCGTGCTGGCCCACATAAGAAGCATTGAATCCTCTTTGGCTTGAGAGGTGGGGTGGGGGTGTCCAGTAGCAGATTTCACCCAAGCAGGAGGAAGCATGGAGAAGTAGCCCATCTCTAAAAGAAGAAATCCTAATTTTTAAAAATATATTTTATCCTCTTGTTTACACCATCAGAGAAAAGCATTTCAGGGGGCATCAGTGAGGGACAGCATTTTTTTTTGTTTTGTTTTTTGGTACGGGGATTGAATTCAGGGCCTTGTGCTTAGGACGGGCATTTTATTAGGCAGTTAGAAAGTAAGATGAAATAGGGAAGGGGTCTGGTTGTGGTGGCACCCACCTATAGTCCTGGCACTCTGGGAGGCTGAGACAGGAGGATTGCAAGTTCCAGCCCAGCCTAGGCAACTCAGCAAGAGAGTGAGACCTTATCTCAAAAATAAAGGAGTATTTCGCTTTCGAATGCTCCCTACTCATCGATTAGCTATCTATCATCTCCTTTTCCCCCTTTTCCACCACTTTTAAATAAATTGTCCTCCAAATAAATTGTCTTCTCTTAATTAAAAAAGAAAGAAAGAAAGAATAAAAAAAGGTAGTGGATATAGCTCAGTGGAAATGTTCTGAGTTCAATCCTCAGTACTGGAAAAAAAAAGAAAATAAGAAGGAACTTCAGCATAAGCAGCTGAAGGGGGCACATTTCTGATAAAGAGGATTAGACTGGTCTGCACAACCAGCTGAGAGCCGGCTTTTTGGTTGTGCCGGGGCATGCTGGAGTCTGCTTATCATTAACTCTGGTTTCGAAAAGTGGCTGCGGAGAAGTCCTTATTGCTTAAGGAGGCAACGGGGTCTCGGTTTTGTGGAGGCTCCGCTGGGATCCTGGGTGACAGCAGGTATAGGGCAATGATGAGGGACTTCTGGGCACGGGTGAGCTGCCATGTAAATCTCTTATTTTGGTGTCCTCAGTCTTGAAGAGGGGATAGATAGTTTATGTAAAATCAGGGGTAATCAACCTTGCTTTGTCGACTTTTAGGCAGGTACTCCCTAAATGATTAACTTGTCTGTACACTGGATTGAGAAGGAATTTGACTCACAGTTTCAAGGTTTTGAACAGTACAATATGAAGGTCAATCTTTGTTCTACTTTTAGTTACCTGTTGGACATCTGTAGGCCCAAGTGAAGAGTCACTGTTTGGTTTCAGTTTTGTCTTTTTTTTGTTGTTGTTCATTTGTTTTCTCACTGTATAGCTCAGGCTGGTCTTGAAATCACTATGTAGCCCAGGCTGGCCTGGAACTTGTGGTGATCCTCCTGCCTCAGCCTCCCAGGTGCTGGGATAATAGGTGTGCATTACCACTTTTTTAAACAAAAACTGCTTGTAAATCCCCGAGTACATCAGAAAAAAACAAAAATCATGCCCCCCCCACCCTTTGGCACTAGGTATTGAACGTAAGGCCTTTGCACTGAGCTATACTCCTAGCCAGGGCCTATTTTTTTTCTTTGGTGCCGAGGATCGAACTCAAGGCCTTGCGCTTGCTAGGCAAGTACTCTAACCACTGAGCCAGCTCACTCCAGCTCATGTTTAAATTTTTATTTTATTTTGAGTTTATTTACAATCACTAAGTTACCAAATTGTCCCAGTCTGGACTTGAACTTGTGATCTTCCTGGGGGAACCTCCTAGAACGCTGGAACCACAAGCATGTGCTGCCACTTGCCTCTGGCCTACGGAGGGCAGAAAGCCACCTGCCTTAGAGGGAGATGTGCCACAAGGGGTCAAAGATCAGGACTAGGAGGACATAGAGGCCGTGATAGTAACCAAATTCTACCAGGGTGTCACCACTCAACTGGTACTTGTTCTGCACTCCAAACCCTAAAACTCAAAACAAAACAAAACAAAAAATAGAAGAGAAGAGGAGAAAAAGAAAAAGATCCAGAGTTTGTCTTGTCTGGCTCTTAATTTCACATACGGGGAACCTCAGATTCAGGGAAGGTAAGTGCCATGTCCAAGGTCACACAGGAAGTAGCTCCAGAGTCAGTCCTGACTCACCTGCAGGTTGTGGGAAGCATCTCTTCCGACATGGTCTGGTCTCCATGACAGCTACAGGAATGACGATAATGACAGCAAAAACTGGCTCTGTTCTAGTTATTTTTGTGCATTTACTTCTCCAGAGCTGGGCTATTGCTCAGTGGTAGAGCACCGGCCTGCTGGGCTTAGTTTGACCCCCAGCACTGCAAAAGAAAAAGAGGTTTCTTCCTAAGCAACTTTTTCTCCATATCCCTTCCTGGTCCTGTGCTTTCCTAGGCTTTCAGGAGAGGGACACTGTAGAGTGTACTAGTCAACTTTCCCATTGCTGGCTCTAATACCCGTCACTCACAACTTAAAGGAGAAGAGGTTTAATTTGGTTCACGGTTTCGGGGGATTTGGTTCATGGTCAGTTGGCGCCAAGGCAGGAATATTGCGGCAGATTGGTGTGGCAGAGCAAATCTGCTTAGTTCATGGGGAGTAGTGCCAGAGCAGAAGGACTGAGGGACCACACATAGACCCCGAAGCCATATTTCCATGATCCTAACACTCCAAGACATTCCCAAAAGTGTTCTCTGCCAATTCCCTGGGCAGATCCCAAGGTCAATCAAACTGATGCTCCACCCTAACCACCACATTGCACCTCCTGTCGACTTTTACCCAAACGCATCTCCTTGAAGCATAAAGCATTAAGCATATGTAATTTCCAAATAAAGACAATAACAAGTCTATTATTCCCTTCAACATAATACAGCTATCTTGTGTATGGCTGGAAATTCAAATATCCCTTCTCCAAAGTCTAACAGACCCAACATTTTTCAAAAGTCTAAGTCCAAGTCTGTAAACATAAAGAACAAGGTGCATAATGGCACAGGGTAACTATTCCATTCCAAAGGGAGGAGGAGGAAGACAGAGAACAACTGGACCAACGCAGGACCAAAATTCGTCAGAGCAAACATGAAGTCCTGTAGCTCCATATTTGGCATTCAGGTTACATGGCTGTGAGTTGTGAGTTTCAGAGGGCTTGGAGAGCCCCACCCCTAAGGCCTTGGCAGTTGAAGTTCATACAGCCTTTTGCATGGGCCTGCTCCACGCACTGCTTGCAGCTCTCCTTGGCAAGCATCCCATATTCCTGGCATCACCTACTTCCTGGGGTCTTCACTGCACCCAGGTTCACTCCCACAGTTTTGTACGCTGCCCTCTCAAGTGTTCCTTGCCTGACCTCTGAGGCCTTCTTTTGAAATCTGGGTGGAACCCTCCATGATCCCACAACTCTTGCATTCCGCATGGTGGTAAAACTAGCATCATGAAGATGATGCCAACATCCCCTGTCAAGGGGAGCAGTAGTCAGGGCCCCTTGGACAATAGCTGCAATAGCATCTGAGTGCCTGGATTGTTGAGCACAGTGAAATGAATCCAAGAGAAGGAATTCCCTGGGACACCCCTTTTTTGTCTGTTTGCTTTTTGTGTTTTTGAGACAGGGTCTCATCATATATTTCAAGCTAGCCTTGAACTCACTATGTAGTCCAGCCTAGTCTCAAAGTCACGACAATCCTCCTGCCTCAGCCTCCCAAGGGCTAGGATTACAGACATGTGCCACCACATCCAACTTGAATTGGAGCGGTAAAAGCCTTGTTCTCGATCTGAAAGGCACACCTAGCCAGAGGCCCTTCTTGAGCAGGCATTCCGAGGGTGCATTCCTATTCTCTTCTATCACATGAAAAGTTCACAGTCTGCACCCTTAAACCTGTGATGGGTGAGATCTTGCAAATTTTTTTCTTTTTTTTTTTTTTTTGTTAACTGCGGGAGCTGGGGATTGAACTCAGAGCTTTGTGCTTGCCAGGCAAGCACTCTAACCACTGAACTAAATCCCCAGCCTGATCATGCAGATTTCTGAGATGTCCTCAAGGTATCTTTTTTCCTCCTCCTCCTCCTTGGCATCTTTCTTTTCATCCCATACAAACTACTTGTTTTCTTTTTAATGGTGCTGATCTCTTCAGTGGTCACATTTCCTTTGACCCTAACTTTACACACAGTTCTTTCTGGGCCTAAATTTAAAATCTTCAAATTTTTTCTGCTGTGCTTTTTGCCCTTAGTTCTCACTGTAAATCTGGCTAAAAGCAGCCAGCAGTACCATGCCACAGCTTCTTGAAATTTCCTCCACTAGAATAATTATTCTACTACCGTTAATCTCAGCCTCCCACAAAGTCTCAGGACGTGGGCAAAATGTAGACAAATTTTCTGCTAGAGCGCAACACACAGCCTCTAGCTCAATTGCCAACGGAGTCCCTGCACCCAACTGAACCTTCTGAGCCTGGTCTTTACTGCCCACATTTTTTTTTTTTTTTTGGAGACAGAATTTCACTATGTAGTTCAGGCTGGCCTTGAACTCACTCTAGGCTGGCTTTGAACTTGAGGCGATCCTCTTGCCTCAGCCTCCCGAGTGCTGGGATTACAGGCATGCACAACTACGCCTGACTACTGTCCACATTTCTATCAGCATTCTGTTTTTTGCTTATTCATTCTGGTACTGAGAATTGAACCCACTACCTTTGCACTAGGCTAATCCCCAGTTCTAAAAATTATTTATTTATTTATTTTATTATTTATTTTTTTGAGACAGGGTCTTGCTATGTAGTCCAAGCTGGCTTTGGACTCACTGTGCAGCCTAGGCTAGCCTCGAACTCATGGCGATCCACCTGTCTCGGCCTCCCTGGTGCTGGGATTACAGGCATGTGCCACCGTGTCCAGCTTAACTTTTATTTTGTGATAAGGTCTCACTAAATTGGTAAATTGCCCAGGCTAGGCTGGAGCTTACAATCCTCTGCCTCAGCCTCTCAGACTGCTGACATTATAGGTGTGAGTTACCATGCCCAGGTCTATCTACCTTTCTTTCTTCCTTCCTTCCTTCCTTCCTTCCTCCCTCCCTCCCTCTCTCTCTCTCTCTCTTTCCTTCTTTCTTTCTTTCTTTCTTTCTTTCTTTCTTTCTTTCTTTCTTTCTTTCTTTCTTTCTTTCTTTCTTTCTTTCTTTCTTTCTGGATATTTTTGAGACAGGGTCTTGCTATGTAGTTCAGGTTGGCCCGGAATTCACTAGGTATCTCAGGGTGGCCTCAAACTCATTTAGATCCTCTGCCTCAGCCTCCAAAGTGCTGGAATTACAGGTGTGTGCCACCACACCTGACTTTTTCACATGTATTTTTTTGTTTCTTTTGTTTTGTTTTTTGAGGCAGGGCCTCACTATCTAGTTCAGGCTAGCCTTGAACTCACTAGGTAGCTGAGTCTCACCTCAAACTCATGGCGATTCTCCCGCTTCAGTCTCCCGAATGCTGGGATTACAGGCATGCACCACTATGCCCAGCTCATTTGTATTTTAAAATAGGGTCTTGCAAAGTTTCCCGGGCTGGCCTCAAACTTGTGATCCTCTTGCCTCAGCCTCCCAGACTGCTTTGATTCCAAGTGTGTGCCACTGCACCAGTTCATAGCAGCCTTTCAAGTAATTTCTATCATTATTATTCCCACCTACCACATGAGAAAACTGAGGCTCAGACATGTTTACTTACCTACAGTCACATATTATTTGGTACATAGCACAGCCCAAATTTAAAGGCATCAGTGTGTTTCCAGGGCACACATTTTTGCTACCTGAATCCTCACAACACTAATATTATGATTACCAATCTTTCAGATGAGGAAACCAAGGCCTGCAGAGGCTAAGTGACCAGCCCTGGCTCCCACAGCTGGGAGGTGGTGGAGGTGGGACTTGCATAATCTTTGACTCACCCAAGCATGTGACCTGACTCTGCAGCTGTTAGGAATGTTCAGGATGGTTTCCCTTTGATGGTACTCACCTTGTCCTAAGAGGTTGCTGAGGCAATAATCAGTGAAAACACTGAGACTCAGAGAGGGGTAGTTACTGGCTAAGGCATCACCAAATCAACCCCAGGTCTCTCGGGTCCATGTCCAGTCTCTTTCCTCCACACTGAGGTGCTCGCTCTTCCAAAGCCCTTCCAGAGTTTCTAGCTCTAAAGGCCCTAGTCTGCCTTGCCTCCAGCCCTCAGCACCTGGCCCTACGTCAATCAGAGCTCCTTGGCAACCCTCACCATAGCTCAGCTTGTGTCATCAAGGAAAAAGGAGGCCAAATGGCCTTACTCCCTCCTGCCCCACCCAACACTCCTCCTAGGAAGGCCGGCCTTGCTCAGTAGGGCCATCCCCATCAGGATTCCATCCATAGAGCCACACCCAGGACCCTCATTCAGATGGAGCCCCGAGGATGCCCTGGGACCTCACAGGCCCACGGGATCAAGAGAGAGCAACCCTCCGGTGCTGTTTACAGGGTGGCTAGGCAGGGTCGGCTTCGTAGGCAGGTGATTTGTACAGTCACACCAAGCCCTGTATTTACAAGGTCTCTGCTCTTGGCTTAATGTTCTTGAAATTCTCCACTTTTGAATAAGGGCCCAGCAAATTATATAGCCAGTCAGGTGGCCAGAAAGCTGCCCACCTGCTTGGAAGATGGCCTTTCCTGGGTTGGCAAGGGCAAGCTGGCTTCCCTTTTTGTCCTGGGGTCATCGCTGAGAACTCCTGCTGCCACAGTGCTTACAGCTGGTCCCTGGCCTGTCTTCAGCTGTGCCAGCCACAGGTGACTGCAGATCATTTGTGGTGAACTCCAACTGGAGCCACAGACTGCAGCAGGCACCTGTGGCAACCCTCCTGTTGTAAAGGTACCTGAGACCCAGAGAGGGAAGGAGACCTGTGTGAGCAGTTTAGAATAACAGGTTGGTTCTTTCCTTACCACCTGCATCCCGTAAGGGCAGGCAAGCAGTGAAGAGAAGAAGGACCCACAGAGCACAGGGCTGGGTCTTGGAAGAGTTCTACCCTCTTAACTAAACTGGGTGAAGTTAGGTTTAGATCGTGGTAGGAAGTCCTTGGAGGGAAGCAGCCCTGCTTGAGATTTAATAAAGCAGCAAGGCCCAGCCAAACCACATCATACATTCCCTTTAAAATGTGAAAAAGGACTGGCGAGGCTCTGGGGATGTAGCTCAGTGATAAAGTGCTTGCCTAGCGTATGTGAGGCTTTGGTTCAATCCCCAGCACCACAAAAGAAAAAGAAGAGGAGGAAAAGGAAAAAGAGGAAGAAGAGGAAGAAGAGGAAGAAGAGGAAGAAGAAGAGGAAGGAGAAGGAGGAGAAGGAGAAGGAGGAAAAGGAGAAAAAGAAAACTTGGGGGCTGGAGGTATGCTCAGTGGTGGAGTACTTGCATAGCATTCGTGAGGCCCTGGGTTCAATCCATAACAATTAAGAAGATGGAGGAAATAGAGGAAGAGGAGGAAGAGGAAGCAGAAGCAGAAGCAGCAGCAGCAACAGCAGAAGAGGCTGCCACCGCCTGATGACCCAGCAGAGCACCTTGCCGGGCTGCATTTGGCAGAGTGCCGTGTCCCGGCGGCCACACCTGCTATGTATGCACCCTGGGCCTGGCCCAGTGCTGAGGGCTTCTCAACGGTTAATCTACCCAACCAACCTGTCAGATGCTTATTTTTGTTTGCACTTTGCAGATGTAGAAATTGGGCGTCAGGAAGGTAATGTACTTTTCCTGGGATTTTTTTCTGCAGTGTTTTTTTAGAGCTCAGGGATCAACTGAGACAATACTAGGGAAGTGTTCAACACAGTGCCAAGTGCACGGTGAGTGTTCCAGAAAGATCAGTTACATAAGACCCCACCAGCTGGAAATGGCGAAAACCAGGATTCAAACTCAGACCTGTGCAACACCTCCCCATGTTCTAGTCTATTTAGCAAGACTGTCCTAGTGTCTGAGCCTTGTCTGGGTAAATCCTCATTAATTTGAACTCAGTTACCAAGAATTTATGGTGAGGTTGATTGAGGTTGATTGATTTTCTTTGAGCTTTCAACCTTTAGGAGGAAGAAGCAAGGCCTGAAGAACAAACCAGGAGTCAGAATTTAGTCTACGAGGTAATTTCTCAGGAGTATTCCTGGTTTAGCACCCACTCTGGCTCATTGCCTACACCTTCCCTGTCCTCAAGCCTAAACAGGATAGCACCTCATGCTGCTTAAAAACAACTTGTGGAGGAGAGGAAAGAAAGAAGGGAGGTGGAGGGAAGAAGAAGGAAGAAGGCAGGCATAGATCATTAAAGAAAGAGTCAGTTATAGTTATAAAATGTTCTTTCCTCAAGAAGAAAAAACAATTTTTGTTGGTACAGGGGATTGAACCCAGGGCTATCACACTGTGCTACATCACCAGTTTTCTTATTTTTTATCTTGAGACAGGGACTTACTAAGTCACTAACTTGCCTAGGTTGGTCTCAAACTCACAATCATCCTGCCTCAGCCTCTAGAACACTGAGTTGACAGGCATGAGCCACCATGCCCGGCAAGAAGAAAGGATTTCTGACACATTTTAGATGGATTTATTTATTGATTTATTTTTAGTGAAAGAGTCTTCAATTTTTAACGTCAGTCAAGTAATGTGCAGACATTCTAACAAGGTTTGTGGGAGGCACATCTCATGCATAAGCATGAAAACCCAATAATTGCGCTCATGAACCGAAGACAGACAGAGTCTTGCTATGTAGACCAGACAGTCACAGTAATCCTCCTGCTTCAGTCTCCCACAAATGCTGGGATTATAGGCATGTGCCACCATGCCCAGCTTCTCTTTATTTTTGGAGACGGAGTCTCACTAAATTGCCCAGGCTGACCTCAGACTTGCAATCTGCCAGGCATGCCTGTGATTCCTAGCACTCAGGAGGCTGAGGCAGGAGGATCGCCATGAGTTCAAGGCCATCTTAGGCTACATAATGAGTTTGAGGCCTGCCTGAACTACATAGTGAGACTCTGTCTCAAAAAACAAACAAACAAAAAACTTGCCGTCTTCGTGCCTCAGTGTCCTGAGTAGCCAGGATTATACAGTGTGTGCCCCCACACCCAGCTCATTTATGTTTCTTTTAAAAAAATAAAAAAAATTTTTTTTCAATGTTTCATCTGTACCTTACACACACACAGCTTGAAGGTGACTTTATACAAGTGTGTAGTGTGCCTGAGTTGTGGCCGTGACCCGTCATGGGAAGTTAGGGGTGCAGTGTTCCACTGGTATTGCTGGTGCTCAAGAAGTTTCAGGTTTGGAACATTTCAGATTTTTGGATTAAGGATATTCAACCTGCGTTTGGTCTTTGTCACTGTTTCCTGGCATCCAGCTCATAACATCCTTGAATGACCCATGGCTGGTGGGCCCAGAAGTTTCTGAACAGGGCTGTGCACTGGCAAGACCACGGCAGGATTAGAGGGTCGTGACTTTCAGCTCCAACCAGCGACCTCTGGGAAGGTCGGCGGGGTGGAAGGGTAAACTGGTCACCAGCGGCCAGCGACTTAATTATTCGCACCTGTGGTGGAAGCCTCCACAGAACTGTAGCAGGATAGAGTTTGGATTGCTGGACACCTGGAGACTGCTGAAGCGTGGTGCCTCCCGAGAAAACTTGGGAGCTCTGCGCGCCTTCCCACACGTGTCTCTTCATATGTATCCTGTTGACATAAAATATCAACTCCGCTATTTATTTATCGGTACTGGGGAGTCAGCCCAGTGCCTTTGCACTGAGCCTTTGCATATTCCCAGCCTGTTTTTATTTTGTTTTATTTTATTTTTGACTTTTTGAGACAGGGTCTCACTATGTAGTTCAGGTTGCCCTTGAACTCACTGTGAGCCCAAACTGGCCTCAAACTTGCAGCAATCTTCCTGCCTCAGCCTCCTGAGTGCTGGGATTACAGGTGTATGCCACAACACCCAGCTATTTTTTTTTTATTTTGAGACAGAGTCTCACTAAATCGCTAAATTGCCCAGGCTTATGATCCTCCTGTCCTGCCTCCCTAAGTACTGAAATTACAGGCATGTGTCAGCACATCTGCCTAACCCTGCTTTAAAGGAAATAAGAAGCTGGCTATAATGGCACATAGCTGTAATCCCAGAACTTGGAAGGCAGAGGCAGGAGGACTGCGGTGAGTTCAAAGCCATCCTGGGCTACCTGTGAGTTCAAGGCCATCCTGAACTACACAGGGAGACCCTGTCTCAAAAAACAAAACCAGACGGAAATAAGAAAATAGTTTGATCTGAGCCCCAAACGAGTGATAACCACCAAGAACACAGATTCAAGAAACCCCGAATGACACGTTCCCCTACGAAAGACGTTATATCAGTGTTTTGCTTTGTTTTACAGCAAGAAAGGCAATTCATTCTTTCAGGAGAATTTACCAATAGGGATTGAGGAAAGGAGTACCTCAGCCTTGTCCCCTGTCCCAAATAGGGGTCTAAAATAAGGCCAGCCCTGCCCAGAGTGCGGGAGCTAGCGGGGTTTCCTGTGGCATTGGAGAGGAGACAGGCAGGCCTGGGAATGGGACTTGGTTCAGGTCACACCAGGAGCCCCCCAAGTGAGACTTGCGCAGGATAGTGTACAGCCCTCCTGCACCTCCTGAGCTGTTCGAGGAGAGGATGGTGGCAAAAGGCTCCCTGCAGACGGTCACCTGAGTGTGACTCCGACCCCCACCTGCAGGTCTTGTCACCGTGAGACCAGCACATGCTCTCCAAGCCCCTCAGGACAAGATGAGGGTCTGAGCTCTGTGGCTGGGCTTCAAGCGGCACAGGAGCTGCTGGGCTTTTCCTGAATGAAGAGCTGGCCCCTGGTCCTCCTGCAGGTACCATCATAGGGGCAGGGCTGGAAAGTGGCTCCAGGGCTTCTGGGCTGCCACCACCTTCCCAGGCTTGGCCTGCAGGAAGCACTGGTTGAGCAGGCCATGTTCCTCTTTGGTATGTGGCAGGGTGAGGCTGGAGGAGCTGGATGGGACATTTATTGACTTGGGCAGTGTGACATCATCAGCTTTACATCCTCATCCATGATGTCAAGAGCCAGAGACTTGAGGCTTTCTTGGTGGGGCTTTGTGGCAGCCCGGGCTTCCTCATGTGCTTCTTGGGCCTTGTGTCCTCCTTGACGATAAGCTCGCTGCTGGCTGTGAAGCACACTCCTCCTCAAGTCCTCCTCCAGGTGCCGGGTCAGGGACAGGGGCTCCGGGGGCCTGTGCTTCTCCAGGGTGTTCCTGATGGGGTTGGCTGGCGTGCGAGGAGAGTTGTCCGTGGAGCACGCTGATCTGGGGATGCAGATGCAGGACCACCTATATCCCAGCGGAGGGGTGTGCTGGCCACCACCATCTGGCTGTGCACTGGAATGGGCGTCAGCGAGGCACTCTCAAGTCCCAGGGCGTCCTGTTGGTTCTGGAATTTCAGAAACTGGGAGAGTGAGAAGGGCAGGGCCTCGATGGGCAGGCTTTTGGGTGTGAGGCTGTTGGAGGAGTCTGGGAAGGACAGGCTGCCACTGTCCAGCAGCCACAGGATGCTTCTTCTGCCGCTTGAGCATGGAGGGCAGTATGCCAACGCCTGAGCCCCTGACCTCAGTGCCGGGGAGATGGGGATGTTGCGCTTATGCCACTGCGGTGGCTCGGGTCTGAGATGGTGTGGCTGTCCCAGCGGTACTCAGACACACTGGCCCCAAAGTGGCAGGGTGGTGGGGTGGCAGTGCCTGCTGCTGCTGTGATGCTTGGGGCCGCACAGGGTTGCTCCAATACTGGCTCTGTAGAAGGCTCCTGGAGGAGACTGCATTTACTCAGGTCACACCAAGCATCTAAATCTGATTTGATCAAGTCCAGAGCTTCTTTTTTTTTGAGACAAAGTTTTGCTCTGTAGCTCAAGTTGGCCTTGAACTCACTAGTTGGGAGCATGGGTTGGCCAGGCTGGCCTCAAACCCACAGCAATCCTCCTGCCTCAGCCTCCTTAGTGCTGAGATCATAGGTATGCACCACCACCCCTGGCAAGTCTAGGGCTTCAGAGAGGCTGCAGCCCACAGCAGGGGGGAGGGCATTTGCCACTTCCACTACCTACTTATACGTAGGGCAGGCCTGTTTCTGGCAGAGCCCTCCTGGTCTTCCTGCTTGGGGAATTCCTCCCGGGGCTCTGGTGTGTGCACCACCTCCAGCTCTGTGGGGACAGGCTCCTTCTTGTCCTTAGAAGCGGTGGCTGCTGAGGCTTCCTCTTCGCTGCCCTCTTCCTCCTCCTTCAGGCAAGGGCCCCTGAGGGCCAGCTGGTCATAAGACTTCCCTGCCTTCCATGAGCTGGGCACCGTGGTGACTGTCCTGGTCCTTGAGCTCCAGGAGCAAGTACGCAGCAGGCTTGCAGCCTTTGGACTTGCTCAGGAAGGCTCCCCGTGCATCTTTTGAGGGTGGGGGTTCAGGGGTTCTTCACAGCATTGTCTGTCCTCCCCAACAGTATTTGAGAAATCTCAGCCCAGCAGCTGCCCAGCACTCTGTGAGTTTCCCAAATGATACAGCTCTGAGCCAGGCGTGGTGGTGTACACCTGTACACCCAGCACTCAGGAGGCTGAGGCAGGAGGATCACCATGAGTTCAAGGAAAGCCTAAACTATATAGTGAGACCCTGTCTCAAAAACAAAACAAAACAAAACAACAACAACAAACACATGAAACCAAACCAAACCAAAACAAACACAAAAACAAACGATGCAGTCCTCAGTGCAACAGGACTTCACCTCGGGTTCCAGTGGCTGTGCCTGGCCTCATAGCCCTGCTTTCCCTTCTGGTGCTTGACAATTAGCTTTGGCCTCCCGCCAAACTTCATGACCAGCTCAGTGACCTTCTGGGCTTCCTCTTTGGTTCGTGGACCCTTGAAAAGGTCTAGACTCAAAACCCTCAGCCACCGACGCTGGCACTGATGGTCCATGCAGTTAGGAAGGTGGCTGGCCTGGAACGTCCCATCTTGCTGTCCAAACTGCTTCCAAACCAAGGCACTCAGTTGCTTCTCCTCTTGGGTCCATCTGACCTTACACATGCTTGCCCTCTACTTCAGTGCCTCTGAGTCGGTGTCCTGGTGGCACAGCTCATGGAACTCCTCACCTCACATCGCCGGGACATCCTCTGGCACAGAGCTGCTCGGCACTCTCCAGAACCCCCGCCCCAGCCGGAGAGGGAGCGAGGCCTGGTCAGGACAGGGACTGCTCTGCCGCTCCAACCCTGACCTGCGCTCACAGGCCTCAGTGCATCTGCAGGCCCTGCCGCCTGCTGGTACGAACCACAGCTGCCACCAGCATGCACGGATACACTTTTCTTTACGTGAGCTTTCTAGTCATAGAACAACACATTTACCAGTTACTTTGGGGGGAGCATGGGTTGGGCAGGCTACACCCAATTGAGCAAATCTCTTCTACAGGATTCGGATGTTATCTTACAGCAGTCTTAGCCTCGGGGTTGGTGGGGGCTAGAGGTTTGTCAAGCTTAGCCATACATTCCAGGAATTTTATCTAGAAGTCCCCAGGATGTTAGGTTGGATATAGAGGTTGACAGCAAAGGGCTATTAAAAGGGGCTAACAGTTCCTTATAGAACTAGAGAAAACAATCCTAAAATTCATATGGAACCAGAAGAGTGCCAGAATAGCAAAAGCAACCCTGGGCAACGAGAGCAAGGCAGAAGGCATCGCAGTCCTGGACTTCAAGTTATACTACACAGATACAGTGATAAAAACGTGTGGGGTTGGAGATTTAGCTCAGTGATAGAGTATTTGGCTAGCAAGTGCAAGGCCCTGAGTTTGATCCCCAGCAACAACCCCCCCTCCCCCGCCAAATGCATGGTACAGGCACAAAACCGGATATGTGGAGCACTGGAACAGAATGGAGGGTGCAGAAGCAACCTCAGACACATTCAGCTATTTGATCTTTGACAAAGGGGCCAAAAACACACTAGAGGAAAGATAGCCTCTTTAATAAACGGTACTAGGAAAAATTGGCTACACACATGCGGAAGATGCAATCCAGACCCACATCTCTCACCAAGTACCGAACTAAAATCAAACTGGATCAAAGGTCTAAATGTTAGAACAGAAACATGTAATCTGCTAGAAGATAAAATAAGTAAAACTCTTGAAGACATAGGAGCAGGTAAGGACTTTCTGAACAGAACCCCCATTTGCACAAGAAATGGTGCTAAGAATCAACAAATGGGATCATATCAAATGGAAAAGTTTCTGCATAGCAAAGGAAGCAGCTGAGAGAGTGAAGAGACGACCCACAGAACGGGAAAAATTTTGCCAGCTATTCCTCAGACAGAGGGCTAATATCTAGAATATATGAAGAACTCAAAAAAAAATTAGCTCCTCCCAAATTAAAGACCTAGCCAAAAAATGTGCAACTAAAGTGAACAGACACTTCTCAGAAGCAGCAGAAATGGCCAATAAATACGTGAAAAAAGTGTTCAACATCTCTTGCCATTAGAGAAATGCAGATCAAAAGAACACTGAGCCAGGCATGATGACACACACCATGATCCCAACACTTGGGAGGCTGAAGCAGGAGGATCACTGGAAGTTCCAGGCCCGCCTGAAATACATAGCGAGAGCTTGTCTCAAAAAATAAAAATTGAAAATAAAGAGAACAAATGTAAAACAAAACATAACAAAATAAACACAAAACAATAACAACAAAAAAGAAACTGAGTTTGTTTATTCCTATAGTCTGAGAACAGGTAGGAGATTAACGTGATAATCAGGAATTTGGTTAAGCAAAATGGTCACTTGGTTCTGGTTATTTGAAGTCCAGTATATTAACCCAGCACACAGAAACTTCTCCGATGCTAATATTGGTGTTGCAAGGGCCAGGCCCAAGAGGAGGGTCAGGTGCCGTCTCCCTGGGCCTCTGTTAATCACAGCGGCCAGACAAGCAGGGCAGATGCCGGGGTCTGTGAACTGCCAAAGCTTACGGTGAAGCGGAGAGGTTGCATCTATCACAGAGTCCGGCACAGGGCTGGCCAGTGTCCCCTCCCTTCCTTGGCCCGAGTTTCTGGATAGAGGCTGGTGGGACAGTTGGTGCTGGTGCTGGCATCTGCTCAGCTACTGGCGTTTCCAGCCCCGGCTGCTCCGCCGTAGAGGGGAAAGGGGGTGGCTGGAACTGGCTGATTCACTTCCAGGTTTGCTGCAGGGTTCCCAAACTCGGAAATCCCTGCACATAGGTACAGGGGAAAGCATCCAGGTTGGAACTGGAGTGAACCGGAGAGTGGAACCCATCCGAGTCCAGCTAGTGATTTCCAAGCAGGAATGAGGACCAGCGTTGCCAGATACCTAAATCTCAAAGAAGCCAGATATTTGGATTTTTATGTAATGGCTTTGAAGTTTTTGTTTTGTTTTGTGTTTTGTTTTGGGGTGTGTGCGGTGGGGGGATACTGGGGATTGAGCCCATCCTCCTCCATCTCCCTATCCCCTGCTGCACCTTTTTTTTTTTGACACAGGATCCCTCCGGTGCTGGGATTATAGGCATGTGCCACCATCCCTGGCTCCCAGCTGGAGTGCTTCTGTTTACAGCCCTGGGATGGGGATGAGGAGAGGCTGAAGACAGTGTGACCTGCCAGAGCTGGGAGGAACCACAGAATCTCCCCACGGCATTTTGCAAACGGGACCAGAAGACAGAGGGACTTCCCAAGGTCACAGAGTGGGTCCATGCTGGAGCCAGCACTGGGAGTCAGGGCTCGGACTCCATCCAGAAAGAAGATTTCAGTCCTTAAGGCCAAATTCAAGGGAGGAGATTCACAGCAGAAGTACTGGAGTTCCCTTCGAAGAACTTGGTGCAGATGGGGAGCTGCTTCCCCTCAGGCCTCCTCACCCAAGGAAGAAAGGAAATAGTACCCCACTCACCCGTCCCTCGTCCCTCGCCGTACTCGCCCATCCCTCACCCCACTCATCTGTCCATTAGGCACTGGGGTGCCCGCTTTCCACCTGCTGTGAATGACACTGGTGTCTGTTCTCAGGGTGTGTTTAGTACACACTGGGCTTCTGCCTTGGGGGATCTGGTCCTTTTACTTCTTTTTTTTGTACTGGGGATTGCACCCAGGACCCTAGCACTGAGCAACGTCTTCTGTCCTTTTTTATCTTTTGAGACACAGTCTTGCTAAATTGCCCAGCCTGGGCTTGAACTTGTGATTCTGCTGCCTCAGCTTCCGGAGTGTTAGGATTACAGGCATGAGCCACCATACCAGGTTTTCTTTCACTGACTAAGAAAGGTTGCTTGGGATGCAAGTTTAATTACCCTGTGCTTATTTGGAAATATTGTTATTTCAGCTTCTCACCTGATTGATAGCTTGGTTGCATACTGAACTACATAGCAAGACACTGTCTCATGGAGCTGGGGATTTAGTTCAGCCTAGGTTGAAAATCATTTTCACTCACAATTTTGAAGCAGTTTACAGCAATGCTAAGTGATACTGAGAACCTCTTTCCTACCCTTCACGTACTTCGCAGAGAACTAAGGCTTTGTTTTTATTTCCACTGTGTGGTTCTTAAAATTTGATTACTAGATTAAATACAGACTCATGACTTTCAATTCTGGGACTTTTCTTGGATTATCTCTCTGACATTTTTTTTTAGTACATAAATGTTTAACTTCAGTTCACATTGTTAATGAGATTTATCTGTATTGATTCTGTCTCTGGGTTTTTTTTGTGGGAGGAGGGTGCAGACTGGAGACTGAACCCAGGGGCTGCTGAGCTATGTCCCCAGCCCCCAGCCCCCCTTTTTTCTATTTTGATACAGAGTCTTGCTGAGTTGCCCAGGTTCATCTGGAACTTTCGATCCTTCTCAATAGCTGGGATTACAGACTTGTGCCACTATATCCAGCTGAATCAATTTTATTTTTAATGGAAGAATGATCAAATGGATGAATCCTTTCCTATTTCCCCTGGGAAACTTGCTGTGTTTGCAGGACATGGTCTCTGCCTTTTCCCCACATTTTCTGACGTTCTTTCTTCTTCCTTCCCTCCCACCCCATTCCTTCCTTCCTTTGTGGTACTGGGGATGAATTTTTCATTGTATCACACATAGGAATTATTAGCAAATCTAGGTTTGTAATATTTAATTCTACACCTAGCACATGTACCTACACAATTAGCTTTGTTCGCTTTGTTTTATTTTTGGGGGTGCTGAGGATCGAACTCAGGGCCTTGTGCTTGCAAGACAAGCACTCTAACCACTGAACTAAATCCCCAGCCCCTTGAGACAGGGTCTTGCTATGTAGTTCAGGCTGAATTTGAGCTCACTATGTAGCCCAGGGTGGCCTCGAACTTGAGGTCATCCTCCTGTCTCAGCCTCCCAAGTGCTGGGACTACAGGCATGTGCCACCATGCCCAGCTCATAATTAGTTTCAGTGACTATTTGATTGCTCTCGCTTCCGCCCCAGACTGGAGGCCATGACTTATAGGTGGCCCTGCCCTAGTATAAGTGTGTCACTTGGATGTACCAGGTGGCAGCCAGGTCTCTGTGACTCAGGCTTGCAGTCGCCTCTGAGGCTCAAGGCGACTCCCTCCATAAACAGAAATTATGCAGAGGTGACCTCTAGTGACCGAAGGGAGAAACTGCAGCTGCACACTCCGTACAGTGACGTGACCAACAGTCCTTGCTGTTCTGTCAAGCGTTCCAGGCAGACAGTTCTGCCTTGGATTTGTCATCTTTACATCTACAAGGTGGGCACCCCATCCTCACTTTATACCTGAAGACAGAGGGGCTTCTCGAAGTGAACCAGCTCCCTGAGCTCTCACTGGGACTCAATCCAGGTCTGTCTGAGGCCAAGGCTTTTGTCCACCAGCCCCGCTGCTTGGAGTGCTGCATTGGTAAGCACAACATTGTGGGCCCCTGGGAGCGTCAGCCATAGACCTGGGCCCCAGCGGGGCTCAGAACCCGTGGCTTAAGATGATCACAGTAAAGTGAGAAGCACCCTGACTGCGAGGATGTAGTGGGGAAATCCCGCCATGTTCTCCCCTGAGAAGAAACTCGATTTTCACATTTGCTGTATAAATGTGGCCTTTGGTTATAAAGCACTTTGGTGATTTTACAAGTACTTTTATTTCTTTTTCTTTTCAGTACTGGGAATGGAACCCAGGGAGGACAGAGCTACACCCCTAGACCTTTTTGGAAATGTTTATTTTGAAGCTGGGCATGATGGCACAAGCCTGTAATCCTAGCACTCAGGGAGACTGAGGCAGGAGGATTACAAGTTTAAATCTAGTATGGGCAAATTTGTGATTTATCAGGACCTTGACTCTATAAAGTTTTTTTTAAAAGGGCTGAAGATGTAGCTAAATGCAAAGATCCTGGGTTCAACCTCCAGTACCAGAAAAACGTTTTACTTTGAGACAGGGTCTTGGTAAATTGCTGTACCTCAAATTTGAGACCCTCCTGCCTCAGGCTCCCGAATAGCTAGGATTACAGGTGTGCACCACCACACCTGGCTACAAGTCCTTTCTTTATAAGGTAAACAAAGTCAGTTGTCATTCCTGCTTTAGAGAAAGTAGGTCTGAAGAGGTGAAGTCACTCACCCAGAGCCACCAGGAAGCAGGCCCTTCTCCTTGAGCCAGACTGGCTGGATGAGCACCCAAGGGTTCCATGTCTGATGCTGGTGCCCACATCGGAGTGGCAGGTTCCTGGGGTTTCTTTCTGGGTCAGAGGTCATCAGGCTGGCTGATAGTGCCCTCTGCTCACTTAGTTACTGGTGCACGGTAAGAGTGCTTGCTGGCTCCCCTCAAATCACCTGGATGACTGACCCCGGGCAAGCTATTTACCCTCTCTTCGCCTTGGCTTCTTCGGGTTTGGGAGGACCAGATGAGGATGAGGCAGGGGAAGCACTGGCACAATGGAAGGACTCAGCACAAGCGGCCGTTCATTCCCTCATCTGCCCAGTGACCGAGCTCCTGGTTCCCTTGTGCCACCCTGGATATGCCCTGGAGATGCCCGCTAGATAAGGAAGACATGCTCTGGTCTCACGGAGCCTCCCTCCTGTCCGCAGCTTGGGCTCTGTCCCCAGTATCATTCCAGCGGGGTGACAGACATTGATCAAGAACTTACAAGTGTGGGGAGCGTTAAGATGGGGATGTCCTGAGTATGCGCCTATGAACAGATGAATCTGGCTCCACTCTGGAGTTCATCTTTGGCACAGATGTGGTATTTCCTTCCCTCGGGGTGGAAGGGAAAGCCAACCTTCAGTTCCCAGCACCCTGGCCAGACATGAACCTTGGCCCAAAGCTGCCTTAACCATGTGGCCCTTCCTGTGTTTCCTCCTTGGAGGGTGAGTCCCTTCCCCCACCCTCATTTCGGTCACAACAGAGAAGGGAGTGTGATGAGACAGGTGGACTTGACCCTAAGGGGGAACCAAAGAAGCTGGGGGCCCAGAACTCTAGTTAATCACCTCTGCAGCTTTCCCACACCAGGCAATCCTCCACCTACCCAGGCCACTTTTTCAGCTCCTTAGTCCACATTCCTCCCACCCCATCTTTGTTTGTTTGTTTTGAGACAGGGTCTATATATCCTGGGCTGGCCTTGAACTTTTGATCCTCCTGCCTGAGTACTAGGATTCTAAGCCAACACACCCAGCTTCACCTCAGGGCCTTTTCCACATGTAGTTCCCACTGCCTGGAAAGGTCTTCCCACTGCTCTGCATTTAATTAATTCTTGCTCATCACCCAGGGCTCAGGTCAAATATTACCTCCTGTGGGAAGTCTTCTTGGACTCCCAGACAAGTTTGGTGGTCTCTGGCAAAGTCTGGATCTGACTGTCCCCCTAGGCCCATGTGTTGGCTTGGTCCCCAGCTTGTGGAACTAAGGGTATGGAAACTTTAAGAGGTAGGACCTCCTTGGAAGAACTTAGGTCACTGGGGGTGTGCCCTTGAAGGAGATGTGGGCACTCTGGCCTCTACCTCTTATTCTCAGTCACACGAGGTACAGTCCCCCTCTACCAAGTGCTCCCACCATGGTGCACTGTGCTGCCACAGGCCCAAGGCAACAGGGTCAAGCAAATTCCTGCCACCATGAGCCAAAGTAAACTTTCCCTCCTTTTGATTATTTTGGCTATTTTGTTCCAGGAATGGAAAGCTAACAGCCCCAAAAGAGGGTGCTCTTTTCCCTTCTTGGGACTGTAGTTTACAAGTGTGTATGTGTGTGACTGCTTGCTTGTCATCACCCTTCCCAGGAAGACTGAGAACACAGCAGGGTTTGTTGTGCTGAGCATTTTCTTGCCAGCACTAAGCATGGTGAATGGCTTTGTGACCAAGATGGAGCTGCTCAATACATGTCCCAGAAAAGATGAGGTGGGTGTTGAAGAGTTGGGTGCTCACTCCAGATTTGAGATCGGGGAGGCACATGCAACACAAGGGCCAGTCTGAGGCCACAGAGGTGCAGGAAGGACAGAGTGAGGACTGGAGACAGAGATACAGCCCCAAGGAAGTGGGGAGGGACTAGGGGGAATGTGGAAGAAAAGGGAGGAATCCAGAGCTACTCATAGGCTTCTGCGTGGTAAAGGGAGCACCGGCATGGCACACAGATCCGGGGTCATAGGTGAGTGCCATCTCTTTGTCCCACTCCAACCCCTCTCCCTCCTGTCCACAGCCTGGGCTCTGTCCCCAGCATCAGACATGGCACAGCTCCACAGCACAAGTCCTCTTTATTAACCATCCTCTCATCTCTGAGTGCGTATGGGTAGAAGAGAAGAAATACTCTGATGGGGAGGGGAAGGGAGAGGGCAGGAAGGGACTCCTGGGGTCAGGCCTGAGGCTAGAGTCCAGCTCCTTTCCCGAACCAGCCCACCTCTGCAGAGCCCTCACGCACCGCCCCACTGAAATATAGCAGTGGACACTGCAGCTGCCAGCCCTGCTGTGCCCCAGCCTGGCAAGGGCCTGGTGCTATGCCGGAAGCTGAGAGAAGATGGCAGAGGAGGCCTAGCCTGGGTTTAGGGAAGTGCAGGCACCAAGAGGGGATGTGAGAAAAGGCAGCTCGTCCACCTAGTGGCTGAGCAGGACCCTAGTCAGCCCCCACCCTGCCTCTACTTCTTAGGTCTGACTGCCCTGACTGTAGGCTGCTGAGTGGGTGTGTGGGAGGGCTCGCATTCCTGGGTGGAAGTTTTAGGTAGAAGGGGCCTGGGAAATACTGGGGTTTCCTGGAGGAAGCCTGACACTCTATCTGGGATTTACCAAAGTGAGTTGGGGCAGAGGCCCAAGAGGTCAAATGGGAACATGGAGGGAGAGAACAGCAAATCTCCTCGTCCTATCTGGGCAACAATCCAGGGTTGACTTCAAAGTGACTGACAGACCGCAGAGGCTAGGCCTGATGGACGGAGAGCTGAGGAAGATGATGAGGGGTTTTCCCCAACCCTCAAATGACAAAAACCCACGCCTGAGGGGGACAGATTGAACTGCACAGAGATATAGGATATGAAAGAAGTGATGAGGGTGCAGGAGGGTGGGAATAGCCGAGATCCAGGTTGGAAGGGCAATTTCCAGCTGTCCTCCCTCTCTCTAGGCTGGCTGGGGACAGGGAAGAGCAGTGACAGAGAGAAGAGAAGCAGTGGCTGAAGAAGGTGTGTGAGATTCACCTGGATTCTGGCTAGTCCAGCCTGCACGGAGGGTCTAAAATGTTCCCACCCTCCTCCATCACCCACCCTTGAGCCTCTGAAAATCTGAGAGAAAAGCAGACCCTCCTCTGCCCCTGGAGAAAGCAATGGAGGAGTATTCAGCACCACAGCACGGGTGCCCCTGGCTTCAGAGCTGGGCTGGCACCATTTGTAAACATTAGACTTGGTGATGTCTGAGGATGGAGGAGATGGTACCCACCCTGGACTATCAGGTTTGGGCGAGAGGAGGGATGGGCCCCCTAAAGACTTGGGAAATGTCAATCAGCCACAGGAAAAAGCCTACTAGGCTCACTGTGGGTCCAGGAGGGAGTGGATAAGGCTGTATCTGCCTGTCTCTGAACATTTGTATGACTTTAGTGCTACCTTTGGAAGTTGCCAGACCCCAGAAGAGGCCACTACTGGACTGGAGCAGGCACTGAGCCCTGGGGTACTGAGCACAGCCTCTGTGCAGGACAGGCTGCTCTGTGGAAGATGCTGGGCCTTTTGACATGGTCTTTTCTTTTCTTTTGAAGAAAGGGTCTCACTACACAGTTCGGGCTGGTCCTGAACTCACTATGTAGCCTTGGCTGGCCTTGAACTTGTGGCGATCCTCTTGCTTCAGCCTCCTGAGTGCTGGGATTCACATGCGTGCCACCATGCCTGACCTGAGACCCAGTCTTCACTCGTGGGTCTTCTGAGACTGACTGTCTTCACCCATGGGTTCCAGGCATGGAGAAATTGAGAGTTGGGAAGTGGAATCTCTTTATAACATGGGATGTTCTGCCACCATCCATGGTACTGCCAGGGCTGGGGAGCAGGAAGGAAGCTAGGTCTGAGCAGTCCACAGGTGTAGGGTCTGATGCTGCTCCAGAACTGCCCTTTGAAGATGTCCAGGTGTCATCCCACCAGCTGGAATGATGTTGGACTTGGCGTGGCCCCACAGCTCTGAGAGACAGGTTCCTAGGTCCAGTGACCAAGGCCATGTGCTTCTTTCAAGGCAGTGGTTATGCCAAGAGATCCACAAAAATGGCATTGGCTGTGGTCTGGCCAAAGATGAAGGCTCCGAGAGTGACCAAGAGAACTCCATAACTGACCAACACCCACCAGCTGCAGGGCAGAGGACGAGAGGGGCCTGATTAGTCATCCTCTGGTGACTGCAGATTTTTTTGGGAGGGTGCCAGGGATCGAACTCAGGGCCTTGTGCTTGCAAGGCAAGCACTCTAACCACTGAGCTAAATAGTATGTTTTAAAGTTTGTGTTTTTGTTTGTTTTGTTTCTGAGACAAGGTCTTGCTATGTAGCTCAGGCCAGCCTCAAACTAGTGTGCCTCCTTCCTGCCTCACCTTCCTGAGTGCTGGGATTACACGCGTGCACCACCCTATCTGGTGTGTATTTTTAAAGTTTTCTTGGTAATGAAACAGTAGTACGATAGAATAATTGTTCTTAAAGCATGTCACTTTTTTCAACCTCTACTATTCTGGGAAATGTGCATATTAAAGCAGTGTGATGTTTTTTATCCCTAGACTAATGTAACTATTTTGTTTTGTTTTGGGTGCTGGGAATCGAACTTGGGGCCTTGTGCTTGTCAGGCAAGTGCTCTACCACTGACCTAAGTCCCCAGCAACACTAATATAACTTAAAACAGCTATTTTATATAGCACTGGAGGAGGTGAGGGGGAAAGGGGACTGTCGTTCACTGTTGCTGAGACTATGGCACTGCTTTGAACCCATGTGCAAAAGTAAAATGAACATGACCTGTGACTCATCAATTCCTCCCCTGATATTGGCAATCGAATCAGCTATATCCTGGGCACTTCTTTTTTTGGGGGGTATGGGGTGCTGGGAATCAAACTCAGGGCTTTGTGCTTGCTAGGCAAATGCTCTACCACTGAGCTAAATCCCCAAACCCCTGGCACTTTTTATTTTGAGACAGAGTCTCACTAAATTTCTCAGGCTGGGCTAGAAGTTGCAATCCTCACATCTCAGCCTCCTGAGAAGCTGGGATTACAGGCGTGTATCACCGCAAGTCTCGTGATTGGTTTTTTTTTGTTTTTTGGCAGTACTAAGGGAATGAATGCAGCGCCTTTCCACTGAGCTACATTCCAGGGCCTTTTTTTAATTCTTTGAGACAGGGTCTTGCTAAGCCACTAAGTTGCCCAGGTTCAGCTGGAACCTGTGACCTTGTCTCAGCCTCCTAGAATGCTAGGATTAGGTGTGCACCACCACACTCAGCTAAATATGTAGGTCTCTTGACTCCTACCTATTTTAAGGTCCCTTCCATTTTCCCCATTCCCCACCCCCCTGAGACGACCTTTGGCCCTGGCCCTGCTTTACCTGGCTGGTTTCACCTCCTCCATCTCAGAGAGTTTGGCTTGAATGAGGCACAGCCCTGGAAAAGAAGCAGCCCTGAGTTTGTAGGGCAGGGGCTCCCTCCCTCTGCCCATTCTCTCCCCAAACCAAGAGGCAGTGGTGGTGGTAGGGAAAGGCCCAGGTTTATGCCTCACAGAGTCCCCGTCCCCACTCTGCACCCCATTGGAGGCCTGGCCTTTGCTCTCCCAGCACAGGCCAGCATCTGACAAGTGCCCTTCAGCTGCACAGCAAGTTTCACAGCAAAAGGGGCAGCACTCAATGTGATTCAGTGCTGGCTCACACCCCAGGGTCCCACCCAGCATACTCCTGGGCTGATGTGGCTCCTTTGATCCCAGGAGAGTGGGAAGAGCTTTCAAAGAGGCCCTGGAGAGAAACAAGTGAATATGGGTGAACTCACGGCATACAGGACAGGACAGTCCCCCCAGGGTCTGCAGCAGACCTGTGTCTTAGGGCTCAGGTCTCCTGACTTCTGTGTCAGGGCACCTCCACCAGGCCCCCTTCCCCTCTGGGTCATACGGGTGGCTACTGCTACCAGTATCTGCCTACTGCTGAGTGCTAAATACAGGTGGCTACTCTCCTGGGCAGGTTTAGCAACAGTGGGGAGCTGAGGCCAGGGAGCCTTGGGGGCCCATGCTGCAGGGCTGTAAGTCAGGGCTGTAAGATAGGATCTGCACCTGGAAAGACAAAGATGAAGCAGGCAGCCAGGCCTCCAATGACTGCGATGACCTTCCCGATGTCAGGGATGAAGAGCGCCAGCAGCAGGGTGAGCAGGAACCACACCAGAGTCTGCAGCACTCGCCGCCGCTGCTCCCGCCCCACATCCTCCTCCACCTGCATACCCTGGTAGCGCAGCCACAGGCCTTCGACCACCGCCCTGCCCACAAGAGGAGGGTTCAGGGGTGTCCTGATGACACCCTCCACCTGGAGCTCACAGGGCAGGTTGTGAGTAAGGACCTGATTCTGAGCCTCGGCTTCCTCTTCTGTACCAGGGGCCTGCTAGCACTGGCCTTGGTTCGGTGGGGCTGGATGAGAGGGTGAATGTGAAGGGCTTAGTGCTCTGCCTCACCCTGTGGGAACCGACACTATTAATCTCTTTGAAAGGAATTGTCCTGGGTTTCCAAAAGGCTGGGAGTCCACGTGACGGCTCAGGAAAGGATCTGGACTATGACTCTTGAAAGATTCAGACTACTCAGGACAAAGGAACCTCCAAGACCCAGCTCAGTGTACATGGGGCATGGACTTCTTCTATGGGCTTCAATTTCTCCTTCCCAGTGGGTTTCATCTAAGGCCAAGGGCCACGCTGGAAGGCTTGCAAGGGTTTTGAGTGAGTGGGGAGGGCCCTCACCGCCCACAGAAGTGCAGGATGGGGTAGGAAGTGAGCACGCTCAGGATGATGAAGGCTCGGGCCACAGCCACAGCTACGTCCTCCGAGGGATAGGACAGGAGCACGTCGGGGTCCACAGCAGCTCCAAAGGTCAGGAAGCCACAGATGCCTGTGGGCAGGGACAAGGGGCCAGGTCAGAGCAACCTGGGACCCTGGTAAGGGGGTGGACTGCCAACTCCTGCTGCGTGCAGTGTCAGCTGGGGAGGACGCTGAGCAGCTCTGGAGGCTTGGACTGAGCCTCAGGGGAGTCACACCAGGAGCAGCAGCCTCCCTCGCAGCCTTCTCGGATGCCCCCTTGTTGGAAGCCCTCTCCTCCCTGCACTGTTGCCTTTCTCAACTTGAACTCAGCCATTGCATTGCTATCTTAGAACTTCTACACTAACTCTTCCACCTGCTCAAGATCTTTAAGCTATCATCTCACTTTTCAGGTCTTGGGTCAGACGTCCCCTCCTCAGACACCCCACCCTGCCCATCCAGTTACCCCAGCACTTGCTCATCATTCAGTTTTATTCCCTTTAGAGCACTCATCTCTCTCTGAATTGTCCTTTTCACTGGTGCACTATCTGCCTGCCTCCCCACCAAGAGCACAAGTCTCAGAAGAACAGGGACTTGGCCTGTTTGCCCGTCATACTCCTAGCTGTGGCTTGAGAAGCAGGAGCAGCGCTGGCCCAGGTGGCTCCTGTGTCCCCTCCTGAGGCACCCAGTCCTGCCCCCTTCCACCCAAACCGTTCCACACTTTCCCCCAGCCATGCGCCCTGCTTAAAACGCTTCCTCTCAGGTTCCTGACAGCAGCCAGCCCCTCCCATCACCCACCCACCCTCACTGCCATCTGCCCCAAACCCCTGCACTCCAGCTACACAGACTTCCTTTCTGGCTCTGCCTCAGAAGCTCGGCATTTTGGGGTTCCTTGTCTGTGACACTCCTCCCCCGTGTCACATTTTGGCTCTTTCTCATCATCCTCCCACCCCGCCTTCCCCAAGGCCACCTCTTCAGAGAGGAGCCTTCTGTGAAAGCCACCCCCACCCAGTTCCACCCAACCCTTCTGGGTTTCATTGTCAGGACAGCACCTGCCACTGTCTGGAGTTCTTGCTCATCTCTTATTCTAATACAATGGTCTCTCTAATGAGACTGTCACCCCACAGGAGCAGGATGAGGCCCACCTGTCTCCACGGCATCTCACACTTAGAACAGTTCCTAGCATTTACTAGGCACCAATTCAGAACCAATGAATGAATGGTCAGACAAATGTCTTCCATCTTGGTGGGAGGCAGCCCCAGGCAGCCCAAGTTTAAGCCAACATCTACAGATCCTGCTGGGAGTGCAGGGCTATGGCCAGCAAAGATGAGCCCAAAGACACGAGGACTCAAAGGGGAGTGGTGACACGCTACACCTGGCTCTCGGAGGGGAGCACTCACCTGTGCCCATGTAGACAGCCAGGGATATGACCATGGCAGCTGTCACCACCCCGCCCCACGTCTTCACCTCAGGCTGCCGCATGCTGTTGAAGACGGGCACACTGCTCACGTGGCACTGTGCGGGTGAAGGGTACGGTCACAGTGGGAAAGTGACCTCACCCCCAGTTTCCAGAGGGAGGTACCTTGGGGACAGAGACCATGGGGACAAGGGGCAAGCCCTGGGGCCCCCATGTTATCTTTCCTCCCAGGACTCCCCCTATCCTGCCTGTGATATGGGTTCTATCCCAGGGTGGGAACGAGCTGAGGCGATGGCAGGGACCTTGCAGCTGACACCTGAAATCCAAAGCAGATGGTGGGCATGGCATTGAACACAGCCATCCAGGAAGCCGGCCTGTGGACAAACACAGATGTGTCTGTCTGTGAACCCCTCAGGACCATCAGACGTACCCACAACCCTTGTTCTTCCATTCATTCCACGATAGTGTCTAGCAACCAGCATGCTACATGCTGCGCACATAATAAGTCTGAGATCAGAGAGAAGAAGCATCTCCATTTTACAGTTCAGCAAACAAGGCTCTGGAAAGCTTTTCTGGGACCAAAATCCTGAATTCTTAGCTCATGGACTAGGGCCTTTGTTTCTCTGGTATGTTCCATTTAAAAAAAAGTGGTAAGACAGATTCATCTGTATACAGAAGATATAGAAATTACAGATAAACACAAGTTGGAACAATGTGCAATTTTACCCTATCAGTCTCCAAAGCCTGGTGTCTCATCTTTTTTTTTTTTAATTTTTGTTTTCAAGAGTAGGAAATTTTAGTGGGGAATAGGACGAGCTCCTGAGAGGCAGGAAGGGTTCCAAATGGGTTGCTCTGGTGTTTCATCTCACACTGGCTCATTTCTTTTATGCTGGTGGCAGACTCTCCTCCTGCCTGTGGCTCTCACTCTTCCTTATAGTAAAAGACCAGAATATCTTGCCTCCATCCTGCAGTAACTGACGAGTCAGCCTGATGAGCTAACAAGCTTCCAGAGGATTTACCTGTGTGGCAATCTGATGCCTTACCCAGAACCTCCTGGGGCCTAGATGGCGGCTTCTACCTGATGTTTCCCAGGGGCCCTCACCTACCTGGTCAGGATGTTCCTTGGGGTCATCTCTTTATCAGGCCAGATGTATTTGATGATAATGATGGCAGTGACGTACCAGGTGCCCACGACGCTCAGGAAGCTGCGGGAAGGAGAAACTGACATCTTTCTCCCCAGCCCCTGCTGTCCACTGTCTGATTTTATCCCCAGGGGTCCCCATCCTCAGCTCGAGGGACCACAAGTGTCTGTTGATCACTGGGACTATGCCAAGCAAGGACTCAAGAGATGCCTGACAAATCAGTTTCAGAGAGACCTGCCACAGGTAGGAAGGGGTTGGACAGCTAGTGGAGACCTGACTGCATTTCCGTCCACTGGAACATGCATTGATTCAACTCCATGGCTGAGAGAACTGGGCTGTGAAGCACATTTACAATTTCAATCAGAGAAACCAAGCCTTGGCCTGCCAGCAGGCCATCCTCTCGGCCAGGCCTGGGAGAACTAGGAGCTGCTGAAGGTAAAGGCAAGAATACAAATATGAGAATGCCAGCATTTCAGGGACTGTGGAGATGGCTGAGTGTGACCCATTCTTCTATAGAGCTGAAGACAGGGTAGAGCCTCACAGCTTTTCAGGTTCTAAACCAGGAAGCCAGGCTACTCCCTTCATGCTGAGCTGCATGGACTATGCTGGCAGGTGGATGATCTCAAATGATCACAAATCCCATCCTCTCAGTGAAAACCAAGGCCCAGGCCAGCAGGCTGCCCTAACATTTCCAACCATCACCAGTCTCATCTTTGACAAGGACATTTAGAACTGAATCTCTCACTGATGCACAATGGTTGCTGTCTCCCTTGATGGGGGCAGAAAAGGAAGGCCTTAGGCCTGACACCCTGCACTGCCCACTCTTGCTCCCCGAGCAGGCAAGGGCTCATGGAGAAGAGTTCCCAGCAGCCCCTGGGTCTCCAGCTGCCTGTGATCAGAGTTTCTGACTGGCCCAGGCTGGGGTGGGGCCTCCGCACCTGGCATATTTCTGGAAGCCAATCTCCCTGGGGATGGAGAGGGGCAGGATGAACAGGAAGGCAGTGAGGCTGATGGTGAACTTGCGGTCTGTGTACCAGGGGCTGCCGATGTTCCCCTCAGGCTCGTTTGCCATCACTGCTATAACTGCATAGGGAGGAAGGAGGTAATGTCATGCCAGGCCACACAGGGTGTGGCCCTCTGTTCTGCTGGGCTCCAGGACCTCCCTCTAATGTGCCCAGCAGCCAGGAGGGAGGATTTCCAGATGAAGGTTGGGTAAGTGTATAGCTTTTCCCTCCACCCCAGGATCCCCAGGGCCAAGGGGGAGGGATGGAGTGGGCATGTTGGGGAGACCCTCACTCTTGTCTTGCTGGTCCCCAATGATGATGAGGAAGGCAATGCAAGTGCCAAAGGTGTAGATGGCAATGGCCACCTCACAAAGCACGCCTGTCAGCTTGCCACACACGGCCCACACCACCTCCTGGTAGGTCCTCTCATTGCTGGCCTGGGAGCAGTAAGCCAGGATGACGAGGCCGCTGATGATGAAAACCAGCATACCCTGCAGGCAAGGACAGAACAAGGCGGTGTGGGGAAGGCCTGCAAGTCAAGCTCAGCACTTCCTGGGCCACTGCCAAAGTGGGTTTGCCAAATGGGTCTCAACTTGCAAGGCGATTTTAATAGACTGCCAGAGGTTGCCAAGTTGAGATTTTCTTTAAACACAAAAAGTTTCTGTGAAATATGTCAAACACAAGAGTAGAGGGAATAGTATAGTGGGACTCCCATGTGCCCATTACTCAGCTTCAAAAATAACCAATTCAAGATCAGTCTTGTTGCCTCTTCTTCCCCTTCCCCCTCTGGATTATTCTGCAGCCAGTGCAAGCTGTCCTGTCATTTCATCAGTAAATAGTCCAGTAGTTCTATAAGAAAGAGTCCTCTTTTTAAAAAATATAACCATAAAATCCATGTAACACCTAAAAAATTAAATTTGCAATTGATGTTCAAATCTCTTTGATGGGGAAGGCTTTGGAGGTCCCATCTGGGCTTGCAGTGAAGGGTGCTGGAAGAAAATGGGAATGTCTGCCATGTGTAACAGAGGGAAGAATGGCAGCCTCTGCCTCTGCCTCTGCCTGATCCAAAGACCCCTGGTGAAGCAGAGCCCACCTACGCTACTTCTCTGCTGCCAGCCAGGCACTCACCATCTGCAGCAAGATGCCGGCTGCCACGCCCCCGGCGGTGCTGAAGGCTGCTGGGAAGTTGAGCAGTCCTGCACCCAGGCAGGCATTGACGACGATGAAGATGGCCCCAAGCGTGGAAGTAGTGCCTCTGTCAGGACCCCCAGGAGGGGAATCACCCTCATTCTTGGGGCTCGTGTCCACACAGGGACTCTGCAGCAGACGAGCCCGCTCCCCAGCATCCGAGCTTGGGCCCCACTCGCTGTAGTTGCTGTTGATGCTGACCTGGGCCATGGCACTGAGAGCCCTCTTCCTGAAAGGGCTCTGGACTCTGCCTCACAACCACATCCCAGGGGTGGCAGCGGGAACACTTGCCTGTTCAGAGCTGTTTATGAAGACTCTTTTCAACCTAGATGAAATAAAGGCAAGTAATTCTGTCATCCTGAGATGGGGAGATGGGGGCACCAAAAGGTAAAACAATTTTGCCAAGATCACATGGTAGCCAGGTGAATGTGTGTAATCCCAGCACTCTGGGAAGCTGAGGCAGAAGGATTGCCAGTTCAAACTCAGCCTGGGAAACTTGGTGAGATGCTGTCTCAAAATAAAAAATAAAAGGGCCAGGGATGTAGTTCAGTGTGAAGGCTGTGGGTTCAATCCCCAGTGCCACATTAAAAATAAAATCACGGGGCTGGGGATTTAGCTCAGTGATTAGAGTACTTGCCTTGCAAGCACAAGGGCCTGAGTTCAATCCCTGGCACCACCAATAAATAAATAAATAAATAAAAATAAAAAATAAAATAAAATCACAAGGCTAAGATTCAAATCTAGGTGTACCTCTGTGCAGCACATTGAGTGGAGTGCTAGACACATAAACGCGTCAGAGGCAAACCCTGCTTGTTTCAGTCTTACAGGACCTGTAGAGAAAACAAGACCTGAACATAAAGAGAGGGTGCTAACATGTTTGCACTGGAGAGGCCCCAGTGGTCAGGTATGCCATGGCTATATTTTATCTCATTCAATTCTATGGCAGTCTTGTCAAAAGTTTCAGAGAGACAAAATCACGGATCCAGGGTCATGCACTGGCCGGCTGCTGCATACTATTTGGACCCAAGTCTGTGTGGTTTCCCAGGGTCCCCCAAGGAGCGCTCCACAAGGACAGTGGGTGTTTCAATATACTACAGCCCAGGGCGCCTCCCTGCAGTCTGGAGACCAAATTACGGGAGGTTTTCAAGGCCCTTCAGATTTCAGGCTAATTCTCACTCTTTTTCTGCATGACAAGTATCCCAAACCTTTCACATGTGTCCTCAGGAAAACAATCATTAATCTGCGCCTTGAAATACTTCCAGCCCCTCTTTGCCAACTCCCTTCTCAGGTCCCATTTCTTCCCATTTCCTCAGACACTCACTGAGGCTTTCTTGGAGCCATGTGAGGGCCCAGCACTGCTCAGCCTGGTTTCCTTTCAGCTTTCTCTCACGTGCTACCATTTTATGGCACCAGGCTCGCTCTCTTGGGCCAGATTACAAGGCTCTGAGGCTGAACATGTGGTGTTATTTACTGACCACCACTGCTGCCGTCATGGAATGCTTTACCTCACTTAATGTTCGATATAGCCCTAAAAGGTAGACATGACGGTTACCACTTCATCAGGGGCACTGAGCATTCTACTTGGGGTCATATAGTAAGTAACAAGTGGTGAAGCTGGTATTAAAAACCAGGCCTGAACCCTGACTACCACAAAGAAACAGATAAAAACAGCATCAACAGCAACAAAACCTTGGCCTGTCTGGCCCTAGAGCATCCATCTCATAGTATTTGTCTCACCCCTGGGCCCAAGATGGCAACAGATATCATGCTTGCCACCCGACTGATTCTCTTCCCTCTGAGTAAACAGAGATGAATTGTAGTTTTTCCCTGAGCCTTGGTCCTTTCTTGAAAACCAGGAAGAAGTTTCTTCTTCCCACAATTTTGAAGTGTTCTGTGGAACTCAGCCCTGAAAACTGACCCTCATTATTCTCAAGGTTCAGCTACGGCCCAAGACCCCCAAGAGAAATGATGGTCTTAAAGAACCAAGCCCAATCCCAGATCAAAAGCAGCCCTCAGCAGGCAGAGTCATTGTTATGGGACTTGAACCACACTCTGAAGTCTCACTGCTGACTCCTTCACTTCCTGGCTGTGTGATTTTAAGCCTTTACATCCTAAATTCCTGTAAGGATTGTGTTAATATCAGTGAGGCTGAGCACTCAATAAATGGCCATAGGGCTGCAGATGTAATTCAGGGGTAGAGCAGATGCTTAGCATGTGGGAGGTCCTGGCTTCAATCCCCAGCAATCCTCTTCCCCAGGGGAGGTCATGGCTTTTGTTATGTTTGCTAATGTCCCTTCCCATTTTGCCCACTTCCCACAACACCTAAGAATCTTCAACCCTAAGCAAGCAGAGAGCAAATAATCATCAAACCGGGGCCTGATGCTATTTGGCAGGTAACAATGGGCACAAAGGCCCTGGGATAGCTAATGGGAGGAAGAGCAAGCTGAAGGCCAGATTAGAAGGGCGGGGGCTAGGCCGGGGAGGTAGCCTGGTGGTAGAACATGCGCTTAGCATGTATAAACACAGCCTTGGGTTTGATCCCCAGCATGGAACAACCACCCCGCCCTGCCAAAATGGCAGGGGCTGATGAGTAATGAGGAGCCATGAGCAGACTTCTGGGGCAGCTTTTGGTTAGTTACTAGTTGGGCTGGCGAAATCTGCCAGGCTCTTTTCTCCAGTTTCTTCCTTCCCAAGTCCTGGTCTCAGGGTATTTAGACAAAACTCATTTTATTCTCCACTTCCCCCCCCCCATAAGGAAGAGAAGGAAACCAAGCAAGTTCTGCCAAAACAAGCACCCAGCCACTGTCAATCACATAGCCATTCCCTCTGCTGTGTCTAGAATAGCTACTGGGACCCCTACAGATGCCTCCCAGGTGTTTCTCCTTATGATTGGATGAACAAAGCTGCGAAATGTACCCTCTTGAGATAGAAAGCTGAAAGTGCCGGCGCATCTGTCATCAGGCCGATACCTACAGAACACACCCCCAGAGGACACACCCCCAGGGGACACACCCCCAGGGGACACACCCCCCAGGACACTCCCTCTGCTGTTACCAGACTTCACCACAGGACTTCATCCTCGTACACAACTTGCCCCTCAGCCAGCAACTCAGCAAAACAATTAAAGCAGTGAGCAGTGAAGGCAGAGCCCCGGGACTCCCAGGATTCTGACCTGGCTCGGGAGTGGGCTGAGTCCACCTCCTCCACCTGCTCACACCACGAGGTCTATGGGGTGACTTGTCCAAGGTCATAAGCCCAGTGGGGCCTCCTGACCCTCCAGGGAGCAGGTTTCCTTTTGGCACCCCCACGCCAGTGTTCCCTCCACACAGGAGGTCAAGCTGAAGTCCCTGCTGGGCTGGGTGGCTAAGTGCTGCCGCCCACCTCCACCACCCATTACTCAGCCCCCTTGTTCCCAGCTTACCTGCTCTATCAAACTGCTTGGCTACAGTGGAAGGTGGTTGGCTCTTCTCTCTAGATGTCTGGGATCTGGTTCTCCTCACTTCCCTCTGGGCTCAAGTTCTTTCTCAAGACTTTACCTAAAATCTGCAGTCAGCAGGGAGAAGAGTCTGGGCTGTTTCTGGACTGGCTCTGCGGAGGGGGAGGAAGGGGGACTGGGCAGCTCTGACACCAATTCACAGCAGGAAGTGCCAGACCAGACAGGGGGAAAGGCCCACGGAGGGAGACATAAGACTGAAGTCGCAATGGGTACCCGACAGGGTCACAGCTAGAGAAGCCTGCAGCCCACATGCTTAGGCAGAGATGCAACTATGGCAGTAGGCCCCTCGAATCCCACCCACAGGGGTTGGGCTGCACTGAGAGGTGGGGCAGGAGCAGGTCGCGGGCGATTCCCAGGTCTAGAGCGAGACCGGTGAGCGATGCGGGGGAACTAGCGAGGGGCTCTCAGGACTCGATCCCGGCCTAGGGGTAGGTGGAGTCCCTCCGGCTAAGGCGCAGCACGGCCGGCGCCGCAACGGGCGGGCGTGGGGCGAGGCCGGGCTCTGGAGCCCTGCGGGACACGGGCGGGGTTCTGCCGCGGCGGGGGCCTCCAGGGAGCCGGGCACCTGACGCGTCCACCCTTCACGGCTCCCGCCTCCTACCACCTACCTAGAGTGCTTCATCCCCGAGCCGGCTGCGGAGCCACGTGAGCCCGGATCACATGACTGTCTAGCTCGGGCCACCGCGCGTCACCGTGGGAGTTGTAGTTTCCAGTAAGTTTCCGTCTTGGACAACCAGCTTCCTGAGTCATCAGCCTGACAGCATTGTCCTCAGCCAGCCTGGCCCCCAGCCAGCCCGTGTTTACTCCGCTAGTTTTAAGCTTGGCCTCTTCCAGACACTCCTTGGAAGAGCAAGAGGTTTGGCGTCTTTGGCAGTCAAGGGCAGTGGGCCAGAGCTATTTGGCTTCATTAAGCTTCTGGGTCTCCCCTGGCCAGTGCCCCTGGAGTTTCTTTTACGATGGGGGACCACTTTCACCTCCTTGAGCCATGGTCTTTCGGAAAAGAGAGAGGACTGGCCTGAGTGTTGTTTATGGCTACAAACTGGGGCCCTAGATTCTAGAACAGTTTCTGGGACATTGTAGGCTCTCAGTGAACGCTTGTTGAATGAAAGAATGGGTGCCCAGAGTCCTGGCTTCTGTTCTTGGCTATGTGTCATTCATAACTTGTCACCTTTTCTCTGGCATTCTGATTCCTTCCTCTGTGTCTTCATGGGCTTTTAACCACACGTACCTTCCCACTGCATCAGAGGTCCTCACTGGTAAGGAAATATGAGGAGTGGCTTGGAAACCCAAATCTCATTTTTAAAGCCGGAAATGTTATTGAGATCACTGTAGACTCACTTTTTTTTTTAATTTTTTACACAGAGTCTTGTTATGTAGTTCAGGTCGGTCTTTTTTTTTTTTTTTTTTCAGGTCGGTCTTGATCTCACTATGTAGCTCGGGCTGGCCTGGAACTAGTGGGAACCCTCCTGCCTCACCCTCCCCAGTGCTGGGATTACAGGGATGTGCCCCCAAGACTGGCTCAAAATTCACATGCGTTTGTAAGAAATAATGCAAAGAGATCCTATGTACTATTTACTCAGTTTCCCTCAATGGAGATGTTTTATAAAACTGTAGTACAATTCTATAACCAGGATATTAGCATTGACATAATCTACTGATTTTATTCAAATATCCCCAACTTTACTTGTTCTCTTTGTGTGTGTGTGTGTGTGTTTTATCTTATTGAATTCTGGGAGTTATTTATATATCTACATTCTAGTGCTTATTGTTTTTATATATTGTTAATATTTTTGGTCTGTATATTGCCCTTTTCTTATTTTATTGGTTTTCTTTGTTGAAAAAAATCTTCAGTTTTGATTAGGTCCAATTACAATGCTTTTTGTGTCCCATTTATGAAACATTTGCCTAGAATTCTGAAGACATTCTCTTACGTCTTTTTCTAGAAGCTTTATTGTTTTGCCATCCACATTTAGGTCTATGATTCATCTTGGATTCATTTTTGTATATGACATCAAGTAGGGAAGGTGAAAATTCATTCTTTTTATTTAACATACAGTGGCACACATGCTGGTTCCTCTTAGTGTTTATCTTTGGATGGCAGCAGAATTTGTAGGGCACGAGCTGGGGGCTGGCAGGGACACTCCCCTGGGCCCACACAGCGAAGCTCTGTGTGACACAGGTTATGTGCAGACGTAATAAAATGGTGACCATTGCTCCTCTTCTGTGTCATCAGCTGCTAGGAGGAGCAGGGATGCTTAGCTCTCAGAGTCTCTACTTTGAAACACGTTGGCAGCGATGGCAACCTTCACGCTCCCTTCTGTAGTCCTGTGTCTTCTGCTGCTCTGTAAGCCCCCGAGGACTGTTACATACAGAGATGGTTGGTTCTTCCTGGGAAATTTGGCTTCTTGTAGGCTTTGCTTGTGCTCTGTTGTAGCAGGGGTTTCCTTTCCTTTCTTTTTTTCATTACATACATCCTTTTATTACCAAATTAATTAATTAATTAATTTTTGAGACCAGGTCTTGCTGTGTATTACAGGCTGGCCTCGAACTCCCAACATGCTTTTAGAACTTGCAGCTCTTAAATTATTTTCACATTCTGCCAGAAGATTCTGTATGGTGCTCTTTGTCCTGCTGATCTCAACTTGTTTGGAAAGATTTTGTCTCTGGGCTGAAGATAGCAACACTTAAGTGAAAACATTCTGTGCAAGATGTGAACATTTCCTTGCTCCTAATGTAATTTTAGACCTGGGGTAAAGAGCTTGACTCACCTACAGGCAGTGGCCTTCCTTCTCTCCCCAAAGGTGGAGTGAACTTTTCTTTTTATTCCTTTAGTTTTTTTGAGATAAAGCCTCAATATGTAGTTCAGCTTGGCCTTGAACTCACTATCTAGCCCAGGCTGGCCTTGAGCTGGTGCTGATCCTCCTGTAGCAAGGGTTTCCTTGTAGTGCTTTCTTCGCCTGGTCCATTCTGTTCTGCTAAGTTATCCTCTTCTTAGGTAGTGGCTCTGGACTGTACATACAATTCTAAAACACCTCCTACACTTCCCTGTGGAAGGATTGTATTTCTCTGCCTCATTGCCGTCACTTGGACCATGTGAATTGCACTAGGCAGTGAAATTTGGATGGATATATCAGGTGTTACTTCCAGACAGAAACTGAGAGCCACCTGTGGTTTGTAAAATTCACATTTCTTCTCAGCCGTAAGAGGTCATGTTAAAGCATAGATCTAGCTAGATCTGGACAAATCAGGACAGGAAGAGAGCTGGGGGTATATTTAGAGGCAGGGTGCTTGCCCAGCGTGCTGAAAGCCCTAGATTTGATTCCCAGAACTGGAGAAAAAAATAGTATCTATTTCTTGAAAGCACAAGGATTAAGTAAGACTGTATAGGTAAAGAACCTAATGAGGGCTGGTACACAGAGAGCAGTAAATCTCAGTGCTCTGCAGACCGTGCCACACAATTAGTATTTGATTCCAGAGTTTGCATTTTTTACCATATATGATACTCTCTACTCAATAATTTAGGAAGATTTCACATAATCAAAACTTCTAAGCAGCCAATTTAAATTAAGAGGGAAATTATTTGTCCAAAATGAGCAAACTAGTCTTGGGTTGAAGATGACTTTCTTGTACTCTGAGCAAATTATTGAAGAATATACACATTATGAGAGAAAGAAGGACCTAGTGTTTGAGAAAGGACTGGGTTTTGTTTATTTATTTGTTTTGGTGGTACTGAGATTAAACCCAGGGTTATTGCATTGAACTGTATTCCAGATATTTTTATTTTTAGACAGGGTCTTACTAAATCACCAAGTTGCTCAGGCTGGGCTCAAATTTGTGCCTCAGCCATCCAAATGCTGGGATTACAGGCGTGTGCCACCACACCCAGCAAAAAACTAGTTATTGAAGGTTCATAACTTGATATAGTAAAGGTTGTACATGACAGGCCTACAGCCAATATCATTTGAATGGGGCAAAACTGAAACTATTTCCTTTAGAATCAGGAGCAAGGCAAGGCTGTCCACTCTCACCACTCCTATTTAATACAGTACTTGAAATGTTAGCCAGTGCAATTAAGCAAGAAAGAAATAAAAGGGATACAACTAGAAAAGACAGAAGTAAAATATCTTTATTTGTAGGCGATATAATCATATACTTATAAGACCCTAAAGACTCCACCAAAAGACTTTTAGAATGGATAAATGGATTCAGCAAAGTACCAGGATACAAAATCAACATTAAAAAAATCACTAGTTTTTAATACATCAATAATGAACTACCTGAGAAAGAAATCAAGAAAACAATTCCATTCACAAAGCTTTAAAAAAAAAAATATATATATATATATATATATTTTGGTGTGTGGTGCTGAGGATCAAACTCAGGGCCTTGTGCTTGTGAGGCAAGCACTCTAACCACTGAGCTAAATCCCCCCCAGCCTCTGTTATCTGATTTCTTGATGACAGCCATTCTTTCTGGAGTAGGTGGAGTCTCAGTGTTGTTTTAATTTGCATTTCTCTAATGTCCAGAGATGTTGAACATTTTTTTCATGTATATATTGTCCATTCACATTTCTTTTTCTGAAACGTGTCTGTGCATATTTTGGAGCATTTTTTGGTTGGGTCTTTTATTTTAGAAGGGTTAATTTTTTTAAACATATATTAATATGCTGTCCAAGGACTGACAATTTTCTTCTCATTCTTTTTTTTTTTTTAACCAAGAACATGTATTGGTACAATGTACATATAATTGTTACATTCATCACATTTATTTTGTACCTGTACATGGTGGATTTTCTTCTCATTCTATAGGTTGTCTCTTCACTCTGTTCATTGTTTGCTTTGCTCTGCAGAAGTTTTTTAATTTAGTGTGATTTTTTTTTTGTTACTTTGGGGTTCTACTCAGAAAGTCCTTACCTATGCCTATGTCATCAATAGTTTTATCTATTTTATCTTCCAGCTGCCTAAGTGTTTCTGTCTTAATATTTAGAACTTTGATCTATTTTGATTTTATTTTAGTACATGGCAAGAGATATGGGTCTAGATTCAATCTTCTGCACGTGGATAGCTAGTATTTCTGGCACCATTTGTTAGACAGGCTGTCTTTCCTCCAGCATAAGTTTTTGGCTCCTTTGTCAAAGATCAGGTTGTTGAATGTGCTCGGAGTTGTTTCTGCATCCTTTCTTCTATCCTACCAATACACATGTCTTATCTGTTTGTTTGTTTTTTGCCAGTACCATGCTGTTTTTATCACTGTAGCTGTGTATTGTGATTCCTGTCTTGCTCTTCTTGCCCAGGATTCCTTTTGCTCTTCTAGGTCTCTTCTGGTTCTATATGAATTTTAGAATTGCTTTCCGTAGTTCTGTGAGGAATGCTTACTGGTATTTTGATTGGGATTGCATCAAATCTATGTATCAGTTTTGGAAATATGGTCATTTTGAGTATATTGGTTCTGCCTATCCAGGAAAAAGGAATAGTTTTCCATTTCTGATGTGCTCTTTGATCTCCTTTTTCAGAGTACTTTGGTTCTCATTGTAAAAGTCTTTCACTTCCTTGGTTATGTTAATTCTTAGGTATTTAATTTTTATTGATGCTATTGTGGAAAGTATTGTTTACTTTCTTTCTTGGTGAGTTTATTATTGGTGTAAAGAAATGCTATTGATTTTTGTGTGTTGACTTTGTATCCTGCTATGCTATTGAATTTGGTTATTAATTCTAGGAGTCTTTTAGTGAAATTTTTTAGGTCTTCTATGTAGAGGATCATGTCCTCTGCAAATAATGATCATTTAACGTCTTCATTTCCCTTCCATATCCCTTTTCTTTGTTTCTCTTGCTCTGCCTAGTGTTTTGAGAATAATATTGAACAGTAGTTGTGACAGCAGACTTTCTTGTTTTGTTCCTGATTTCGGAGGGAAAGGTTTCAACTTTCCGCATTTAATATGATGCTGGCCATTGGTTTATCACAAATGGCTTTTATCTGAGATAAGTTCCTTCTATATCTATTTTCTTTTTTTATATCTATTTTCTTCAGGGTTTTTAAATCATGAATGGATGTTGGATTTTATCAAAGGCTTTTTATGCATCAGTTGAGATGATGTAATTTTTGTCCTTGCCTCTGTTTGTGTCATGTGTTACATTTATTGATTTGCATATGTTGAACCATCCCTGTACCCCTGGTATGGATCCTACTTGGTCATGATGCATGATCTTTTTGATGATTTATTGCATCCTATTTGCCAGTATCTCGTTGAGAATTTTTGCATGAGTGTTCATTAAAGAGAATGGTCTGTAGTTCTCTTTCTTGCTTGGGTCCTTTTCTGGTTTTGGAATCAGCATAATGCTAGCATGTTGGAATGGCTTAAAAAGAAAAGAGAAAAAAAAGTAAAAAAGGAAAGAAAAAAGAAAAAAAGAAAATGAGTCCAAAAATGGAGAAAAAATTTTTTTTCCTCTGTATTTTTGAATGAGTGATTTCCTTCTATGATCCACAGCTTTGGAGTCCAGCAAGTCTCGCTTTTCTTCACCTAGCCTTACAGCCTGTGGATTTGTGAGGTGCACCCCTATTCCAGGGGCCCGTCTGATTACCCTAGGCTATAGCAATGTCCTTACTGAGACGTGTCCTTGCTCATGTTGGTGGACAGGGACAAGAGGCAGTTGGACCTCAGATCTGTGCTGGATGTAGGCAGCAGGGCAAGGGTTCAAGTGCTTAATGCCAGGAAGCACTTTCAGACACAGTTGTTTCTGATTATAATTCAGGTTGTACCTGGTTTCTCACCAGAGAGGATGGGGGCCATGTCCTTCCCAGCCTTTTCAGGTGAATCTCTTTGTAGCCCACTCCCTGTTTGTGGCTATCTGTCAACTAGTCACTGTGGGAGGGTAACACTGGGAAACCTGAGTGAAGGTGTTTTTGGTTGTCCTGTGTCCCAGATTTAAGTAGTCAACCCCTTCCCAAAATGGTGACTGATCAAACATTCTCTGGTAGTATGGTGGGCTCCTGCACTTGGATCCCTCTCCAGCTATTGTCTGCCATGTACAAGGAGTCCCTTTGAGCAAAACCTTGTGCGGTTTTTGCAGTTCACAAGGGCCGTGGGCTCTGCTGCTATTTCTCCCTGGATCTCTCAGCCCCGGATGCTTGCTTACCTGCTTCTGGGGATCCACAAGAGCTGGGGAAGTCCAATTTTTTTTTTCCCTCTGCACTGCGGACTGTCCTTTTTTTTGCAGGGTGGTGCTAGGGCTTGAACTCAGGGCCTTGCACTTGCTAGGCAAGCATTCTACCACTGAGCTAAATCCCCAATCCCGGTCCTTTTTTTTGGTTTTGTTTTGTGTTCTTGAGACAGGGTCTTGCCATGTAGTTTAGGCTGGCCTCGAACTCACTATGTAGCCCAGGATGGACTTGAATTCATGGCAATCCTCCTGTGTCAGCCTCTGAATGTTGGGATTACAGGCATGCTCCAACATGCTTAGCATTGGGGAAACTTTTTCTCTCTAAAATAAGCGTACATTATTTCTTTTTTTTTGAGGGTGCTGGGGATTGAACTCAGGGCCTTGCACTTGCAAGGCAAGCACTCTACCATTGAGCATTCCATCCCCAACCCCTGTGTACATTATTTCTATCATTAAGAAAAAATGTCAACAATTTTATATTACTTTGAAAAAGAAAAACTGGCCTTTCGGTTAGAATTAGCTATAAATAAACCAAGGATTTTTATGAAAAAAACCCCACAACTCTGAAATAAGGGAAAATGATTTTTTTTTTTTTTGTGGTGCTGGGGATCGAACTCAGGGCCTTGTGCTTACAAGGCAAGCACTTTAACCACTGAGCTAAATCACCAGCCCAGGAAAATGATTTAAAACAATTTTTTGGCTGGGATGTGGCTCAGTGGTAGATTGCTTGCCTGCATGTATAAGGCCCTGGTTTGATCCCCAGCACCAGAAAAACAAAAACAAAGCCTCAAACTGGTGGAGTGAGCTGGTCTTTTTTTTTTTTTTAAATTCTGATAGTTCTTTACTTAGTATATTAAGTTCAGCATCCTTCTCTACAGAGTTTTTGTAATTATTTTAAATTGTATCAAACACATCTTCTAAGGTATTTTTTTCCTTTGATGTATAAAATGCCCATGTAGACACCACAATGGATTATTCTCTTAATACATTGCTGGACCTCATTTATTAAATTTTAGTAGCATTTTATATCTATGTATGTGAGAATGGTCAGTTTTGCTTTGGTGGTGCTAGGGAGAGTTGGACATTGATTGTTTACACATAAGCCTGGGGTAGTTTAGTTTAAGTGATCCCAATAGCTGGTTCATGGGTCAACTCTATGCAATCATCTAGAGGTTTTTGTTTTTCGTTTTCCCATACTGGGGATTAAACCTAGGGTCTTGTGTATGTTGCAGCCCCCGCAGATGTTTTCTCTTCTACAGTACTGGGGATGGAATCCATAGCTTTCATTCTGAGCTACAAGCATCCCTGGTCCTTCATTTTTCATTTGAGACAAAGTTTCACTATATTACTAAATTGCTGTGTTCAAACTCGAGATACTCCCAGAGAGCTGGGCTGGGATTACAGGTGTGTGCCATCATGCTTGACTCATTATTTTAAAAAATAGAGCTGGGGGTGTAGCTTAGTGGTAGAGGTAGAGTGCTTGCCTTGCATGCCTAGCCCTAGGTTCTATCCAAAGCACGGAAAAAAAAAATTCATACTGAATTTGATGCCCAGAGTGAGGCAATATTTTTAATAAATAAAGATTTGGGAACTATTCTATCTTAAATCATTCTTACATAAACGCAGGCAACCTAACCTCTTCCATTAGGTTGGAGAATACTAACATCTTAGATCCAGATTAGGAAACTAGGAAAGGGTTCAGGTAAACAGGCTGAACGTCTGTGGAAAACATCATGGTTCACATACCTTATGAGGAATGGGACTTAGTCCAAGGTGAGCTGGTAATCTATGTGTTTAAAAATAACAAGATTAAGCAGGGTGGTCAAAGTCCTTTTCTAGTTAGTTGAGGTCTTGGCAGCTAATTTTCAACCATTTTTGCTTCAGACAGGGAAAATTTAAAGCAGTTTCTTTTAACCTAGGCAGTTAGTTCCTTTCCGGAGAAGCTGTTTTATTTTTATTTTTTTCCAAAAGATACGTTTCCAAAGACATCAGTGAACTAGTCCATTCTCTTATCCTTTTACTACCTGGGTATATATCCATTCACAACAGGAAACCCAGAAGAGCAAACAGTCTGGAGCAACTCCTGCCTGCCACACAGTGTCCCTGATGACCTGCTGAGCCTGCTCCCTCTTCTCAGCAACCATCAAACACTATGGATGGCTGGGCCTGACTCAGCTCCACCTCTTGTCTGTCCATCATGGTCCCATCTTGAATAGCTCTGGGCACTAAACAGAAGGGGACAGAAAAGACACAGGCAGGACTGACGCCACACAGGTACCACTGCTAGATGTCTGCTGACAGAGCATACGACCTTGCAATACAGCTGAGATTAGGAATCTGCTGTCGGTGCATTGCTTACAAGTTACTTTACAAAAGTAGAGTGAGGGATTGGAGATTTAGCTCAAGTGGTAAAGCGCTTGCTTAGCAAGCACAAAGGCCCTGAGTTCAATCCCCAGCACCCCTGAAAAAAACTAGAATTAGTTGCTAACTTTATTATTTTTAATTTTATTATCAGTTTGTTTTTGACTGTACTGAGGATTGAACCCAAGACCCTTGCACCGAGCTACATCACTAGTCTTAAATTTTTAAAAAAAATTTTGACAGTCTTACTAAATTGCTCAAACTAGGTTTGAATCTATGATCCTGTTTTAGCCTCCCAGAATGCTGAGATTACAGGAATGCATCACCACACCCAGCTTGCCAGGACCAGATCCAGCCAGAATCAGACTGGCCTTGTAGACTTCGGCTACCACCACCTAATGATCTGCAATGTTATGCAGCACAGGTGAAAACTGATCTGTACTCAGGCTCAGAAAGAAGCCACACACTCCAGCAGGAATGCAGGGCTACAACAGGCTTCCCAGCTGCCCTCTCTGGATGCCTCAGTTTAATCACCCAGATCATCAAAGGAAAGCAGAACTCCTTTCAAGTAACCTCAAAGCCATTAAGCAAGCGGCAGGCAGTGAGAATTAATCAATAATTTGTAGGTCAACATTGAGCAGGAGGTGAAAGAAGTACACCAACTTCTCTGTTTTAGTATGTATGTTTTAGTAGTATGTATTAATTTTATAAAATATTGGCTTTTGTTGTTTTTTTTTAATAGTCTTGCTAACTTTTAAGCATCAATAGATCTTCCATAAAAATTAGTATTTCTACTTTTGCTTTCAAAATTAAAGACGTGCAACCTTGGGCTTTCATTTTCATACCTCTCTACTGTTCCTCCATGCTGAGGATGAGGGCTGATTACTGATGATGGGTCACATCCAGTTCCTATCACTTATTTTATCACCTATTTGTCACCTATAGACACCTGAGGTGCTACCTTCCCTTCATCCCTTCTACCACTTGCCCCATATCCACAGCATCCTTCGTGGGATTCCACTTGTCTCCCAAGATATGAGGGATGACATCTACATTCTCAACATCTTTGGATTGGATAAGATGAATGGTAGGATGAAGAAAAAGATGTATTTTCAGTCAGCATTTGGAACACTCAAATCTTTTGGTTTATGGTCAGCTGGACATGACTCCAGACTTCTGGAATATACACTCACTCTTGCCTTTTTTCACACTAAAAATAAAAACAAAAAACAAAACACCCCCCCAAAAAAGACAAAAAAAAACCACACAAATAAAAAACAACCCCCCCAAAAAAAAACAGACAGTGGTTGGGTCTACAATAATTTTATTGTAACAGAGAAACCAGGCTGCAGTAAGTCTACATGATTAGAGCAGATGGTGGTTATCTTTCCAAAGGGTGAAGTATATCTTCTTCCCCCACACTCCCTGCACTGCCCAGCTGTGAATGAGATGAGCGGCTGTGCAGCCATGCTGAGGAAGGGAGCAGTCCAGCTGGCAGAGGCAACATCCCAATGGGAGACAATTACACAACCATTGAAGCAGATACTGAAGTAAAGAGCACTTACCTACTCTCCACTATTCTTTGCTAAGAAAGGAGAGGCAATGGCATGAGCAGAGAATTATGTTCTTCATTCTTAAATAAATCCTGATAGGATAGGGTTGATGGTCAATCAAGCAGTAGAATGCGGTGAAAATCTGGCTAGAGACAGATCTTTGTGTTTAAAGAAAAGTACAGCAATGATAAAGAGGAGAGCCTTCTCTCTCCTTTTCTTAAATAAGACAGGAAACAGCATTTATTACTTCCTCTGCTGCAGTGGCAATACACTCACTGGTTTTTGTAAAGCATAATTTTGCAATTTGGTCTACTGATAAGGTTGCTTCACCATGGAGGACAAATGTGAGTTAGTGACTATTAATGACAGACTAGGTCTTCTCTCACAGCCTCTAGTATCAACGATGTCTCATGCTGGGTCCACAGAGGGACCCCGAAAACCACATGATGCTTCAGTTAAAGCTTCTGAAATATTGCAATGTCCTGAATGGCAGGTTTTTTGGTGCTGTGACTTTCTTGCATGTGTAAACTCTTAGAAAAGCTGGAGACAAAAGAAGGGGGGAAGAGTTTGGTTTACAGCCACAAAGTTCCAGACCAGCCATAATGCCTCTGCCTCATTTTACTACATGTTCTTGTCTGAGAAACACATTTGATTACTGAGTGTTATGCATTGTGGTTGAAAGAAATGATCCACTTGCCACCATCCACCCTCCCTCATCCTGTGTGTGAATCTCACAACAGCAGAGGTGGAAGACAAAAAGGTTGTCTCTGTTCCTTGCATCCAGGGATTACTTGGTGACCTGATGAATGGCATGGGCAAGATAGCCCACATTGCCAGAGGTGACCCCGGCCACAGAGATGCGGCCGTCCTTTGTCATGTAGACTGAGAACTCCTTGATTAGCCGCTCTACCTGCAGAGAGAAAAGGGCATAGTTACTTTCTCTAGTTGGGGAATTTTCCCAGCTCTGACATGATATAACAGCCAACTTGTTATGACAAAAATAACAGGGGCTCTATTTTCTCACTTAAGCCCTCTTCCTAGGATTTGGTATGCCAGTTTAGAGTGAAAGGAGAACAAAAACATATTTTAAAGTAGGATGCTGAATTTTTTTTTTTTCGGTGCTGGGGATTGAACTCAGGGCCACTCTAACCAGTGAGCTAAATCTCCAGCCGAAGAATGCTGAATTCTGAGGTGTGAACAGGTGAAAAAAAAATCTCAGATATAGCACAGAACCAGCAGTGGTCATAAATACAATCAAAATAAGCTCTGTGGGCTAGGGGTGTAGCTCAGTGGTACAGCAATTGCTTTTCCTGTGCAAGGCCTTGGATTCCATCCCTACCACTGAAACCCCCTCCCCCACAGCCAACCAAAAACTAAAAAAACTCAAGCTATGTGTTCAGAGGTTTGCAACCTCATGGGGGTACAGATAGGTAAACAACTAATAAATAAAACAAGCCAGGCACAGTGTCATAGACCTGTAGTTCCCAACTGCCTAGGAATCTGAGGTGGGAGGATTACTTGAGCCCAAGAGTTGAAGACCAGCCTGGGTAACACAGCTGAGGCCCCATCTCAAAACAGTAACAATAACACCACCCCCAAACCATATGAATGCTATATATTACATTTACTAAAAGGGCTCCAAAATAACTTTTTAGGGTAACCTGAATAAGTAGGGACCTCTGAGGAATTCTAGTTTGCAAGGACTGATCAATGGGTCAGCTGCAGAGAAATCTACTTACCTGCTCAGGCTTTAGGCCTGTGAAACAAAACATCCCAATCTGGTCGGTGATGTGCTGCCAGTTGTGGGAGGAGCCTTCCTTCTTGAGGTTGGAGACCAGCTGGGTGCGCATGCCAATGATGCGGTCAGCCATGCCTTTCACTTCTTGCAACCTGCAAGGAAACCCAAGAGGCAGCTCATCTTGGCCAATTGCCACCAGCTAAACCAAAGCTCACAGCATTTTAATCTTCTGTGTGCCTCAATGCTTAGTCCTTGACTGAGCCACAAGGCTCCACTGGCCAGGGCAAAAAAGTTATTTATTTTATAGCATTCGGTTTCATAATGTAAGACTACTTTGATCAAGCAACTAAAGTACTTAATATACTTGACTATTAAGAAAAGTGAAGGCATTGCTCGAAAACTTAAGGAGGCTAAGACAGAAACTATGAGTTAAACAATAAAATATGACCCTATTCTTTATCATGGATAGGATTTGGAATAAACATTCCTGCCTTCACAATAAGACAAAGCACTGTAAACTCAGAGTGAACCAAGCTCATGTGCTAGGTGCTGAGGGCTGAGTCACAGTCTTTGGCTTAAAAAACTTACAATGGAGGCTAGGAGCCAAACCTATGAACAGTCAACTATGGAAGAAGGCAGCATAAGGTAAAGCCAATGAAACAGTGCTATGCCAGAGAGGCCAGTGAAAAGAGGGCTGGCTCTGTCTGGGGACTAGGAAAGGCAGTCTTGTGTACACAGTTCGGTTGATTTTGAACACTATTTTCCCTTTTCTCAGAACTGCTGCTTATATTCCATTCCATGGCTCTGTGGGAAACTCTCGTTGGCCCTCACCTACTGGTCCTCTGTAATGACCTTTATAACGTTGTTCACTCTCCTAAACCATCTCTCTGTGATGAAGTCATGCACAGCTAAAACAAGTTCAAAACTGCCAATTAAAGTCCAAATAAGGGTCCTACTTATATTTTTACTTGATCCAGTAAAACATTTTAAAGTTGGATACTTGCACATAAAATTTTGGATTTGTAGTTTCACTTGAAGAATGAGAAGCTGGCAGTGTTAGCAGTGTGGTTACTGACTGGTGCTGAGGAGCCCCTGGCCTCTCTCCAAGTGGCACCTGATTTTCCATTTTCTGCAGCCCCATCCACCCAGCTCCATTCATTTTGAGGCAGGGCCCCTAAAGGCACTGCATGCAAGAGCTCTGCATCCTGGATGCGGTGCCACCTTAGCAAAACCCTGCTTCCCCTCTGCTGCTCAGAGCGTGAGGTCTGGACTTCTTGCGGCATCAGTCAGGGTGTTCCTGGTGGGCTCCACCTTCTCGGCTTCACTGCTTTCCGCGCTCCTCTTCATACTAACCGTTTCTGCCACAGAATGGACGTGGGGATTTCTGTGTACACTGCACAAGGCATATTCATGGCTGTACCTTTTCACAAGCAGATTTCTCTGCCGAGTTTCCCATCATTTCTTTTAGGAAAAAAGCCCTCTTCTTTCTTTAAGGCACAGCTCACAGACTGGTTCTCACTACATTGCCCCTAACTCCCCACTGGAACTGACAGCTCTTCCTTTAGCTGGCATTTACTCCATTCTGTCATCTGTCAAAGTTCTGTATGCATCCTTCTCACTGGGTCCTAGATTCCCTGAGGGCACAAACCAGTATTGTTGTCCACTATAATCAAAAAAACTTTGTAACTATCAAGGAAAATTGGAATAGAATAGAAAAGAAAACTGAAATATTACATAAACCAAGTTCAGTGTAATTCTAAGTGACAAAATCAAAACCAAACTGGGTATGTGGGTGCACGCCTATAATGCCGGCATCTCAGAGGTTGAGGCAGGAGAATCCTGAGCTCAAGGTCAGCTTGGACAAGTTCAAGTCCAGTCTGGACTACCTGTCAAGAACCTGCCTTACAAAAACAAACCAAAAAAATAAATTCCCTAAACCAATCCTACACATACATATATAATAGTATTTTTTTTTTTTTTTGGGTGTAGGGGATCAAACTCAGGGTCTTGTGTTTGCTAGGCTAGTGCTCTACCACTTGAACTAAATCCCCAACCCCAATTTAGTACCATACAATTTACATTTAAAAAACACTGGATTCGATCTCCTAGCAGTGCGAAAGGAAAAAAGAAAAAAGAAGGAAAGAAAGAAAGAAAATACTGGGGTGTAGCACATGAAGGCCCCAGGTTTTGTGTTCCTTATAATGAGGTCCTGCTATGTTGCTCAGGCTTGCCTCAAACTCCTGAGCTCAAGTGATTCTGCCACCTCAGCTTCCTGAGTAACTAGGACTAAGGTGTGTTCTACCATATCTGGTTTAGGTAATGAGTTTTTCTTTCTTTTTCTTTTTTTCTTGGAGACACAGTCTCACTATGTAGTTCAGGGTAGTCTTGAACTTACAGTACTATACAGCTCAGGCTGACTTAAATTCATGGTCATCTTCCTGCCTCGGCTTCCTAAGTGCTGGGATTACAGGTGTCCACCATCGTGCCTGGTAAATATTGAGTCATAAAATAGTTTCAGTTATATATACGACCATATACACGTAGTATGTGTTCAGGTCCAAAATGTAAAGTGTATTTCTTACATGAAATGTGATTTAAAAAAAGATTAACACTAATTTGGAGAACAGGTATGAATATTCAGATGGTCCAGATAATAAAAACCAAAAATATGCCGAAATACTAATTTAAACCGGGCGTGGTGGCACATGCCTGTAATCCCAGCATTCAGGAGGCAGAGGTGGCAGGACTGCCGTGAGTTTGAGGACAGCCTGGGCTACATAGTGAGACCCTGTCTCAAAAAAACCAAAACCAACCAAACAAACAAATTTAATACAAGCTGTTACCGGGACAAAAACAAAACTATGGGGGCTGGGGCTGTGGCTTAAAGGTAGAGTGCTTGCCTAGCACAAGTGAAACCCTAGGTTCAATTCCCAGCACTAAACAAAAGCACAACCATGATCTTTTTTTTGTGGGGGGAGGGGTTGTGTGCTGGGGATTGAACTAAGGGTCCTGCGCTGGAAATGCCAACTTGTAAGTGCTGAAAAAAAGCACACTTTCTTCCCGCCACCCTTTGTACAGATAGAATCTGTGAGGTTTTATATGTCACTAGAGGTCAGTTATAAACCAGTTTTGAAGTGGAACAAGGTGCACAGCTGGGGAATGACAATGAGTCTTTACCATTGCTTCCGCAAGTCTGGGGTTGTCAGAATGGCAGAGGCAATCCGGGCCCCATTGAGAGGAGGGTTGGAATACATGGGACGGATCAAGATCTTCAACTGGGACTCTACCCTTTTAGCTTCATCCGCATCTTTGCAGACCATAGTGAAGGCTCCCACACGCTCTCCTGGAAAGACAAAGTGGATCTTGTCTTTTAAATTTTCTCATCTAACATGCTAAACTAAATCATGATTAAATTTGCTACATATTATCTGTTTCCATCAGAAGGGTCACAAAAATAAATTTTTATTATAAATAATAAGTTTTTAACAGCAAGAGTGGTGAATTGAAGCATTAACAGAAAGTTTGAGTATTCAAGAGTATTAAAGATCCAGGGGCTGGGGATTTAGCTCAGTGGTTAGAGTGTTTGCCTTGCAAGCACAAGGCCCTGAGTTCAATCCCCAGCATCCCCCCCCCAAAATAGAGTATTAAAGATCCATATGTATCTATTTTCTTGGCTCCTGGGTCAGTCACTTCTTATTTAGAGAAGCAAAAATCTGTTTTCTTTCTAGGTAAGGAGGGACATAAAGGAACAGAGAGACAGACAGACGGACACTCTTTCTATCTCTTCTGGCCTCCATGGCATTCTCTCCCAGCTCTTCATCAAGCTCATGAAAACACAAATCACACTGGGCCCCGCAGCTTACCATATAAGCCCATGTTCTTGGCATATGACTGGCAGAGGCAAACATTAATGCCCTGTTCGATGAAGTAGCGCACAGCCCAGGCATCCCTGTCACCATCGCCACTGGCGAAGCCTTGGTAGGCCATGTCAAAGAATGCAAAGAGATTCTTTTTCTGGGAAGGAACGAGAAGACCAAAGCTTTAGGCAGCCATCTGCACACACACACATGTCTTTTTTTTCAAGTTTGGTTGATATGGTTCCTCAAAAAAGAGCATTGTAACCTCAATGTGCCCAGAATTCTGCTTAAATGGGTCTGGGTCATTGTTCCTGTTTGGTCAGCAGAGAACCAGCACCTCTCTTTTCCAGAGCTAATGTGACCTGGGCAGGATCTTTCTAAGCTGAGGGCTCCCAGGATGGCCTGATTAGAACCACTTCATTTTGAAAGTACTCTCTGTGTGCTGTTTCTGTTTCATTCCTTTTGCAGGTTAGCTTTGACAGAAAGTAGTGAAAACAGGGATTTTTAGGTGACAGGAATATTTTCCTCTCTAGAATTCTGATGAGTGTCTTCTCTGACAGCCCCCTATACTCTGAGTGATAATGGTGATACTGGATACTGAGGAAAGTGTCAGGGAAAGGAGGGGACACAGAAGTATGTAAGAGGAGGTGTAAGGCAAGTGTAGGCACTACCCGCAGACCCAGGGCCAGTGGAGCTGCTGTGCAGGGCAGCCAATGGCAGGTTTTATCTGGACTGAGGAACAAGAACTATTTTAAACTGCTCATATATCATCAATTACTGAACTGTTAATTAAGCAAATGAAGACCTCTTTCCTTTCATCGACATGTGAAAATTCTGTGTAAGGTCAAGGTTAATTAATTTTCACTGCCAAGAGTTCGTCAAGTTAAGCATCCAAGGCTAGTTACTAAATCCAGATCTTTCATTAGACACATAAGCTTAAATACTGAATGGTTGCTCTTACATGAGAAACACAAAGTATAAATAATTTAAGGAGCAAAGTAAAGACAGATAATAGGAAACAGAGAGACAGGTTTCTTGCTAATGGGAAGGGAACCAAGAGATGGAGAGGCAAGGGCAAGGGGAAGTAAAAAGAATTAAGATGTGTTATGTACACGTACCAACTCCCCATGACGAATGTAATCATTATGTGCTGAAAACATGTATTAAAATCAATTTAAGTAAATAAATAAAATGAAACCAGAACACATCCCAATCAGTTCATCCTCCTCACCTTCACCACGGATGCAATTTCCTTCCACTGCTCTTGGCGAGGGTCTACTCCTGTAGGATTGTGGGCACAGGCATGCAGGAGAAGAACGCTTTGCTCTGGTATTTTCTACAGAGAAAAACAACCCAAAGACTGCTGCTTTGCCGCTTAAAAGGAGATAGTTATCAGAGGGTCACTATCACTTGATAAGTAACAAGGAGAGCCTGAGGTCTGGGAGTTAGCTCATTTCCAGTATTTTAAGCCAGATATTAGGACCCAGGTGGAAGACATCAAGTGTCTATAAGGAAGTTCACTGCTTTTCTTTCGTCCCCTGACCCTGGAAGCCACACTTACTGAGATGTCCTCTATGGCACCAGTGAAGTCAAAACCGCAAGTCTTGGGGTCGTAGTACCGATAGCCTTGGAGCTGCATGCCAGCATCCCTGAAGATAGGTGTGTGGTTTCCCCAGGATGGTTTGGGCAGATACACGTCTCGGCTGAACTTAAAAAATCTTTGCTGAAAGATGGAATATGGAAAAATGAAAAAAGGAAAGGCAAAAATGTTGGTACATTTTCTTAAGATATTTTTCTCTATTGAAACCGGCTTCTCTCTATGGTTGACAAACAGTATTGACTTGGCCTGGGGAATCTGGGCTCTGACAATTATCCTGGTTGTGTAGCCAAAGACACTTTTGGGCTTTCACTTGTAAAATGGTGTTAAATAGTCAGTGTGATAGTGCATGTCTATAATACTGGCACTCTGGGAGGCTGAGGCAGGAGGATTGTAAATGTGAGGCTAGCTTGGGCAACTTAGGGAGACCCTGTCTCAAAATAAAAAATAAAAAAGACTGGGATATAGTTCAGTATGAAAGCCCTGGGTTCAATCCCCAGCACAGAAACCAAAAGCAAAAACAAAAAAATCAAACAGATTACCTAAACTTCTCTCATAGGAATTAAATGAATTAAAATATAAAAAAAAAAAGCTCCCTAGTAACAGTACATGCTGAATAAGCTGACTTTATTATTTTTACATCCTTCTTATAATTTCTCCAAAGTACTTTCTTTTCTTAATCTGAGAATAGGAAATCTGCCAGCTCTGTGGAAAGAGGAAATCTACTTTGTGTCAGTGTCAAATATGCATACAACAGAAAGCCCTATCGGCTTCCACTTAGAGGGTTTTCCTGAAACCGTTTTCATACTCACCAGAAAGCTGGCTCCGATCCTCAAGGCCCCAGTTCCAGAAATGGTCTGCACGGTGACAAACTGCAGGAGGGACACACGGTCAGTGAGGGGGCCAGCCAAGAGAGGTCTGCTCTGTCCGGTCAGCACCCTTAACACTTTCAAGGTAATTCCTCAGGGCCTGTTAGTATCCCCCATGGAACACTCCGAGGACACGAAAACTCCAGCCCAATGTGCAAAAGCAGTGCTTTGCACAAAAATAATGAAAAGACATTAAGTACAGTCATTATGTTAAAATATTGCTTAGAATTGTACAAAATGGAGTGACTCTCTGAACATCAAAGTTCTGTCAAAGTCAACAAGTACATTAGGATAATGTTAGTACATCTGAATTTTTGTGGTGCTGGGGATACAACTCAGGGCTTCACACATGCTGATAAGCACGAGCTCTGCTGCTGAGCTACATCCCCTGCCCAGGTACATTTTAAAAGTCATCTAAGGGGTTTCCTAAGAGTTTTCATAAACTGTAAATAAAAATCTAACTGTAGGTCAGGAAATACTAATGATTCACAAAGGCACTGCAATTCATAAAAGATAAGGCAATGTTATTTTAAGTAGGGGATTTTAACATTTAGATTGTAATTGTCTAGACACACATATTAAGTAAAATCACACTATGAATGAAAGATACAATTTTAGTGAGGGGTTAATGGGTGGTTCACTGTATGGATAATAACTAAACCATATTCTGTCTGTAATTTTAGATGATTGCTGGGCTTGAGGCTAAATATTGCTCTCTGAGTTAACAAACTGTGTGGACTTAGACCACTCTTATGAACAAAATTTATTCTGGCTTTTCAGAAGGGCAGGAGAAAGAATGCTGGCTTAATTGCATTTTTTCCTTTTTTTCAGTACTAGGGATTCCACCTAGGGCCTTGTACATGCCAGGCAAGTGCTCAACCATTGAGCTATAACTCCAGCTTGTATGTTTCTTTTTTCCTCCAAGGCTTAAGAGAAAAATAAATTCACAAATTATTCATTAAAAAGCACATTTTACTCCCAAAAGAAAGTAGACCATGATGCACATGAGCTCACACACTGGCAGCATGGTCTTCTTTTTCAGTGCTCAAATTGGCTGTGACAGGGCAGCAGAGGGAGCCAGACTTGTCCAGTCCCCACGGCCACCTGAGGACGGCTTCCTGCTTGACTCTCCCGCCCAAGCCAGAAGCTTAGTACGTGAGTGTGCAGTCTAGTTAGAGGCCTAAAGGTAGGCACAGCCAAGTGTTTCTGAAGCACATCCAGTGTAAAATGAATATAACAATGGACACTAACAGCAGAAGTAGAGCCAAACCTATCTATTAGACAAATTACTACTATATTTTCAGGATTACTGGTAATTTTTGGAATTAGTGTTATATATAATAACCTTTTAAATTATTGCCAATTTACAATCTAAAGAAGAATTATTAGCAAGTGTGGCCACCTCATCATTACACACATACAAACTGAGTTATATTTTCCTTTTTTAACAATTATTTAAATTACTTCAAATTTGGGCTGGGGATTTAGCTCAGTGGTCAGAGTCCTTGCCTTGTAAGCATAAGGCCCCAAGTTCGATCCCCAGCTCAAAAAAAAAAAAAAAAAAAAAAAAAAAAAAATTACTTCAAATTTGTCTAAATTGTTACATGCAAAAATAGACCCTTGTGGCTGAGGATTTAGCTCAAGTGGTAGAGCGCTTGCCTAGCAAGTGCAAGGCCCTGAGTTCAATCCACAGCACCCAAACAAAACAAAACAAAACAACAGACCCTTTATGATGCCAGAGTCTGCTCAGCTTACCCGGCCACTTTTCAACACCTCGCTGTTCTCACCCAGGGCTAGTTCTGCAGATGCCTTACAAAATTCAGCCAATCCTCCAATGGGCAGGTATTCCTTATCCAAACTTTTTGCAGCAATCTGGGCCTCTGCCTAGACAAGAGAAAAATGCATTTATTCAGTTTCTTCCCCTTACCTGGAGCTAATATGATTACTAATTAATGTTTTATAAGTAAAATGTAAAGGCTTTTTTTTTTTTTTCTGAGATGTGGTCTCATTATGTTGCCCAGGCTGCCCTTGAATAACTGGGCAAGTGATCCTGCTGCCTCAGTCTCTTGAATAGCTAGGATTATAGGCTTGTGCCACCTCACTTGGCAAGTCTTTTTTTTTTTGTGGTGGTGGAGAGTGGAACCAGGGCTAGTGCGTGCTAGGCAAGCTGGGCAAGCGTTATGAACTACAACCCCAGGCCAAGCTTTGTTTTTTGTTTTTTTAATTTGAAGTTACTATCTGAGAAGAAGAGTAAGTGGAATACTTGATATTTTGTATCACCGAACAGAAATATTTTTTATTATTCATATTTTATTATTTTTTGAAAGTAAGGTTTTATGCGGATGGGTCTATAGGCTCTCTTGGCTGCCATTTAACATAAGATGGCACTCTTGGAGCATATAAGAACTAAATTTAGGAACAACACCTACAGTAGACAAAAGATCACGAAACTAAATACAAAAAGAGGGAGCATTTCAAGGTGTATGCCAGTCTAAGAACTTCGAAGAGTTCATAATAGCAGCCACACATTTTCATGCCTCGGAGTCAGAGGCCTGCCTGTTCCTTCGTAGCTGTGTGATCCTGGATAAGTTATTTGATCATCCTAGTTTCCTCATCTATTTGTTTTTGGTGCTACTAGGAATTGAACCCACAGGTTTGTGTCACAAGCATTGTACCACTGAGCTGCATTCCTAGCACTTTTTTTTGAGACATAGTTTTACTAAATTGCCCAGGCTGGCCTGGAACCTGCAATTCTCTTGCCTCAGTCTGCCAAGTAGCTGGGGTTATAGGTGTGTGCTAACACACTCGGCTTATCTGTGAAATGGAGAACAACTTTTCTTATGTCCCACAAACTTGAAGTGTTTATAAAGAAATGTACAAGAGTGCTTGGTTGTTTTCTAGCTTGCAGTAATACCTTGTATTTTTTTTTTTTTTTGGTGCTGGGGATCGAACTCAGGTCCTTGTGCTTACAAGGCAAGCACTTTAACCACTGAGTAAATCCCCAGCACATACCTTGTATTTACTGAATAAATTTTCTTTTTTCTTCTTCTTTTGGACAATGCTGGGATCAAATGTAGGGCTTTGCACATGTGAGGCAAGCACTCTACCACTGAACTATATCCCCCAGCCCTGAATGAATTTTAAAACTTGTTCTAAGGGGATTTTAGTTATATTATTTAAAGTTGTAACAGAAACTATGTAATAGTAATACTAACAGGAATAGAGCAAAAATAAAGAGAATGAAAAAAATTATTCTATCATTCAGCAGGAAGGACTAACAGAGCATGCTTGTGTACAAGGGTTTTACTAAGGTAACTGAAAGGGAGATGGAAAATAACTATAGTAACCGTCACCACACAGGGCTGCTGCTCATGCCAAGAGACAATGTTTAAATTCTGAGTGCTCTGTGTACCTCGGGATGCAATGTGACACTGTGCCTGTTCATTCCTGGAAGAGACTGTGTGGTTCCAAACTCACGCTTCTACAGCCCAAGGTGGGACAGCGCCCGAAGCAGGACCACGGGCTGAGGAGTGCAGCACCCTTCCTGCCAGTCTCAGGAGCTCCCTTCGGCTGGCTCCCACCAACCCAGCAGGAGAGGGGCGCGAGCTCACCTTCCTCACACTAGGGAGCACATATGGCTTCCCGTTGTCGTCGCGGTAGGCACCAACTCCCAGGTTCATCTTTTTGCTGCTGGTGTCTCTCTTGTAGGCTTCAGTGACTCCCAGGATGGGATCTGGGGGTCCCATTTCCACATGGGTCCACCAGGAGCTGAAATGAGAAGCATCTTACCTCAGTCACACATGCTAGACCGTGTGGCCAGAGGTGGTTCCGTCTGCCCAAGTTCATTTCAACAAGTGCTTGTGTGTCACACTCCAGTATAGAAACAGGCACCAATAATCCAAAAATGCAAGATTTCAAAGCACCTTGCAGAGGAGCAGAGATGAATAATTTCCACACAGATGCCTGAGATGCAGAAGGGGGCAGCCAAATGACTCTGGAGATGACAGGCTGTTTGCGCAGGCTTTATGTAGTTGTTTTGAGACAGGGTCTCACTATGCAGTCCAGGCTAGCCTTGAACTTTTGGTCCTTGTGTCTCAGCCTCCTGAATTCTGATCTCCCATGGACGCGTTCAAAGCAGTTTAAACTTGACAAAGAATACTTCAAGTGACTGGGTAGTGAGGTGCTGAGAGAAGTAGATGAGACCAGAGAAGCAAGGGCCATACAAGAATATTATTTGACCTCTTAAGGGGCTTGGATTTTATTCTGTTCCCAATTTGTGAAGAGCATAATTTAGAAAGTGTATTAAACACACGGAGAATCATGAAAGCTTTTCCTTTGGTGGGGAACAGCTGGTTAGCTGAGGGGTGAGGACAGAGTTGTGACCCTTAGGGCCTGCCTGGTCACAGGTGGGGATCTGAATGTAGGGTGGTATGGGTGTGCACCCACGAAAGGGTTACTGAAGAAGCCAGTTTCCCCCAACAAGACAAAGAGACGAGGACACGAATGAGGGCAGGGGCAACCAGGGTAGAGAAGGAGGAAGAGATCTGCTAGGTGTTTAGGAATTACAAGCTGACAGCAAGCACTGGTTCTAACATCTTGTTTTCATTATTACTCAGTGGGTTAAAATGTTTGAAACTGTCCATGATTTTACCTAAAACAAAACTAAAAACTATATTGTGACAGTGGATATATATATATTTTTTAAAGACAAGGTTTGGCTGTGTATTCCAGGCTGGCCTTGAACTCACTGTGTAGCCCAAATTGGCCTTGAGCTCACAGCAATCCTCCTGCCTCAGCCTCCTGAGTGCTGGGATTTCAGGCATGTGCCATCATGCCTGGCATGGTGTAGCATTTTGGAGGCAGGGGCGATACCCAGTTGGAATCACCTGTCTGGGCCAGGTGAACTGCACTGATGAGAAAGTGTACCTCATCTTTACTTGGCACCCATAGTGAACCCCAGCTTGCAAGAGAACTTTACTTGTGGTGCTAGGAATGGAACCCAGGGTGCCACCCATGCTGGGCAGGCACTTTACCACTGAGCAACAGCCGGCCAGCCACAGAACTTTTTTTTTCCAGTGCTTTGAGACAGGATCTCACTATATAGTTCAGTTGGTTTCAAACTCAAAACAATCCTCCTGCCTCAGCCTCCTGAGTGCTGGGATTACAGGTATGCACCACTGTGCCCGGCCTCTGCCATAGAACTTCAAATGATTGCTTCTCTTACTTGTTCACAATCCTCAACTGATTTGAGATTTTGTTTTTGGTTCACTTATGGCCAATAAACTAGTTCCTGAGGCTGGCAGCAATGAGTTTGTTTGTTTATTTGTGGGACTATGGATTTAACCTTGGGAGTACTGAGCTACAGTCTCCAACCCCTTTTGAGATACAATCTTGCTAAATTGTCCAGGGTGGCCTTAAATTTGTGATCGTCTTCCTTCAACCTCCTGAGTAGCTGGGATTACAGATGTGCACCGTTGTGTCCCCTGAATTTGGTTTTATGCTCTAACCCTTTAGTGGCTTCTGTAGGATGATAGAGATCTATTATCTGTTGGGTGAGAGATGACAGAGAATTTGGCTTTTTAAGTGTTATCTGCTTGTCTTTATTTGGTGCTTAAACCGACTGAGATAGACCTGTGGCAGAAGGTGTGGCTCTGAAGAGTTACACCCTCACTATGTGCCAGTGATTTGGAAAAGCTTTAAAAAAACTCATCTGAGTTCCTGAATGTCAAATGCTTTCCATCTCTGAAGGGTACTGATAAATTTGATAATTAAAAACATCTCAAATAAAAGATTTGGGGGATTGTGTTATAGTACTTATTGTAGTCGAACATTCTTAAATTTCCCAGGAAATAGGAAACCAAATTCCTGGTACTCTCAATGTGCTACTCTTAAAGTTTTTTTCAGGCTATTTTATCGATTAGAATAAGTTTAGGAAAAATAAACCTACATACAATAAAATGTATGCTGCATTATACATGAATAAGTAAAAGGATAGATGTTCTTACTAAATCAAAATTAAACTAGTCTCATTTACCAAAGACTGATTTTATTTATGTGAACGTGAATTCCTAAAGTGTTTGAATTCATTTATAAAAAACGATACTTTTTAAAAAAATTTGTTTTAATTGAATTATTCTGATAAACTTTTAATTTTAACAGTAACTATATATTTTTGATCTTTATACTACATTACACTTAGTTGTCGTGCCTTCTTGGGCTTCTTCTGGCTGTGACAGTTTCAGAGAACACTGGTCAGGTATGTTGTAGGATGCTCCTGTACTGGTGTTTGAATTTTCTCCACAATTGGAGTGGGGTTTTAAATTTATTTTGGAGAACAATAGTTACATTTTATAACACATCAGCTTGAAAGCAATTTCTAAGGCCTTTTGGTAATTTAGACTTATTACAATAAATTAATTAGTGGATTAATTACTGGATATCTAGATAATTTCTAAATAACACAGGATATAGACATACTGGTTATTAAGCATACTGTGAAGTTTATATATTTTGCTTCTTATTTTTACATGCCCTAAGGAGGCTACAGTTTTGAGTTATAATGATCACGTCCTTTGTTGCCACTTTAAGTATAAAAGGAAGCCAGGTGTGGTTGTGCACACCCGTAATCCCAGCACTCTGGTAGGCAGAGGCAGGAAGATCACAAGTTTAAACCCAGCCTGGGCAATTTAGTGAGACTCTGTTTCAAAATAAAAAAAACATTAAAAAGGGCTTCACACTTGCAGCTCAGTGTGAAGGCCCTGGGTTCAACCTCTACCCCAGAAAAGTGGAGGAGGAAGTATAAAAGGGATATACGAGAATTGTACTGCATCCCTGAGCTTCACTAATCGGCTTACACTGACTGTGTAGGCCTCACATCACTGCCTCCCCGCTCAGTCTTCTCTGTGAAACTGAAGTTACTTGAGTCAAGTGTGGTGGCCCACAACTGTAATTCCAGCACTCTAGGAGGCTGAAACAAGAGGCTCTCAAGTTGGGGTTGGGGACTTAGCTCAAGTGGTAGAGCGCTTGGCTACCAAGCGCTAAGCCCCGAGTTTGATCCCCAACCCTCCCACCCCTAAAAATGAGGATCTCAAATTGAAGCCTACCCTAGGCAGTTTAGCAACATCCTGTCTCAAAATAAAAAGTAAAACGGGGAGAGGCTGGGGATGCAGCTCAGTGTGAAGGCCCTGGGTTCAAACTCCAGTGCTGTTAAAAAAAAAAAAAAAAAATGCCTGAAAACTGCTACTTCAAGACAACACTAACTACTCTTTTTCTTGGTGAACCCAGTGTCTTTACATTGAGCTATACCCCCAACCCCTTTGCAGTTTTTGAAACAGTCTTGCGTCTTGTCACTCATTAAGTTGCCCATGCTTGGGTTAGAGTTTTACGATTTTTCTGCCTCTGCCTCCCAGAATACTGGGATTACAGGCACATATCACCATGACTGGCTACTTTTTGGGTTTTTTTGAGACAGGGTCTCACTATATCATACAGGTTGGCTTTGAATTCACTATGTAGCCCAGGTTGGCCTTGAATTTGTGGCTCTCCTCCTGCCTCAGCCTCCTGAGTGCTGAGATTATAGGTGTGTGCCACCATGCTTGGACCTTATTTACTGGTTTTTTTTGGGACAGGGGTGCTGGGGATCAAACTCCAGGCCTTGTGCTTGCTAGGCAAGTGCTTTACCACTGAGCTAGATCCCCAACCCTTATGGGTTTTTAAATCCTTTTATACATTTAAAATGTACTAAGGCCAAGATGTATCATGTACAGGTACAAAATAACCATGTTGATTATGAACATTATGTATACAATGTACCAATACATGTTCTTGGTAAAGGGGCTGGGGATTTAGCTCAGTGATTAGAGTGCTTGCCTTGTAAGTACAAGGGCCTGAGTTCGATCCCCGGCACCACCAAAAACAAACAAACAAACAAACAAAAAAAACATGTTCTTGGTAAAAATAATAAAAAAATTAAAAAAAAATGTACTGAGGATGCCAAGCAGTCTTTGTTTATTCATTCATTTTTCTTGCCTCAGGCTTATTTATTTATTTATTTTTTTAACCTCAGGTTTGTTTGTATAAACAGCACAAGAGGCGACCCATGTCATTCAGATGGTAGTCCAGTGGTCACACTGGTCTTTCTGTCTCCATGTTGGCAAGCAGAAGCCTTTACTATGGAGCCTAAGTGGAGGTCTGGGCACCTTTCTGAGCACCTGAGCCTGAGTGGGAACTAAAGCTGAAGTTGGAGCCACAGTTGCACGTAGAGCCCCAACCCCAACCTGGCTGTCATCACCTAGGACCCTGGGTATTATGGGCATGAGCATCTTCCTCAGCTTGGGATGGGTGATTTTGGCAAGTTGATGAGCTTGTGGCTGAAACCCCTCAAAGAGTTATTTATGTGGGGTATAAGTATTAATATTTACTGAAATTAAAACTATGAAATTTATTATTCATTTGAAAAAGCAATGATGGAAACATCATGTGAACAAAAATAACATCTTAATATTGTTATAGAAATGGTTTTCACAGCTGGGGATTTAGCTCAGTGGTTAGAGTGCTTGCCTTGCAAGCACAAGGCCCTGAGTTCGATCCCCACCACCAAAAAAAAAAAAAAAGAAGAAATGGTTTTCACCATGTAGACTTCTGATACAACTATTATTTTAAAGTGTCAATTTACTACAAATATGAAAGAATATATGAGGACAAGCTTCGAAAGTGAATTGTCTTTTTTTGGGTAGTTTTTATTTGATAATCAGTGGTTAGATCTTGCTCATCCATTTGGAAAACTGTCTTTTTTTGTGGTTTTTATGGCTTTATTTGATAACCAGTGGTTAGTTCTCTCTCATCTACAATGACTATCTGTAGATTTGTGAAAGTGAAGTTGTGACCAGCATATAGGTAACCAAAGTAAAGAGCTTGCTTTGTGAATCTTCATCTTTATTACATTTTCTGGATGACTGCTCACAGCTATGGTATGGGACATGCCTTATGCCTTTGGCACAGACAACTTTGTTGAGCTTCCTGGAGTCTCTATCTCCCTCTTTCACAGCAAATTTACAGATCTCTTTGGGTGCTCCAGGGGCACATTTGAGCCTCACCCGTGGATGTACTTGTCAGTGATGATGGTCTGTTCTCAGGTCACCACCTGGCTGATGTCAGAGTGGCCTTTCTTCTCTGCAAGAGCCATTCTGCCAGGCCTACAGCAGAAAGGAAGAGTGGGGGAGATTGTGGGAACGGCAAGGCAATGGTCCCTGATCTATAATAGCTGTGAAAAAAGCTAAGGTGTGTTAACATTTTAACAAAGTTTGCTCAATCCTGATGGGCTAGTTTTCCTGGTTTAGTGATTAATGACTTCACTTACAACAAGAAAGGTCATCTCTTATCTTTTGTGTAATCAGCCTAGACAGACAGTAGATGTTTTGATTTTACTAGAATAATTTTCTATGCTTTATGTTGACTCCATTATAGTCTTGAATATGTAAACAAAACCAACAACCAGGCGTGATGGTGCACACCTGTAATCCCAGCATTTGGGAGGCTGGAGCAGAGAGACTGCAGCGAGTCTGAGGTCAGCCTGAGCTACATAGTGAGTCCAAGGCCAGCCTGAACTATAGAGTAAGACCCTGTCTCAAAAAACCAAACATAAACCAAAACCAAAAAAGAAAAAAAAAAAAAACCCAAATGAAACAAAAAAGATTTCTCACACGTGAAAGCGCTAAGGTTCTTTACAATTACGTTTTATACATATTTTTTTCTTTTTGGGTACTGGGGATAGAACTTAGGACCCCACACATGTGAGGCAAATGCTCTACCTCTAAGCTATTTCCCCAGAGCTTTTTTATTTTTGGACAGGGTCTTGCTAAGTTGTCCATTTTGGCCTTGAACTTGCAATCCTCTTGCTTCAGCTTCCTGAGTAGCTGGGAACACATGATACAATTATGTTATGTATTTAATTTTAATGGTTTATTGTCATTTTGGTAAACAGGTAACCAGTAATTGTTTTGAGGCACTCATAATCCTACCTTGCTCAAGTGACCAAGTATCATCTAACAACTTTTTCTTGTGAATTTTTTTATTAGTACATTTGAGGTATATAATGTTTACGTTCCTGGTGGGGAATTGGTACACATACACGATATATTGTTATGACTTGTGTCTAGATGTCCCCCTGTTTGAGTTACTTTTCTCTCGTTGTTGGGACAGAATACTGGACACCCAAAGTTAGGGGAAGAAAGGTTTATTAGCTCACAGTCTGCAGAGGTTTCAGTCTATAGTCCTCTGGGTCCAAGGCAGGGCGGGCCGGTGTGGCAGACCAGCCGCCTGGCAGCAAAGTAAGTGAGGAATTGCAAGGAATGTATGCAAATAAGCAATGCAAACAAGCAGCTAGTTAGCTTCTTCTTGTATCTCTTATCTAGGCTACCTGCCCCTAGGGCGGCCTGCACTCCCACCCCCAATCTCAGTCTCACATCCTTGATCCCAGCAGAACCATGCCAAACCGATCAATGGATCAATTTAGTAATCACACACTCTAGATCCAGCTATCTCTTACCACATGAGGCTTTGGGGGGACATCTAGACACAAACCATAACACCCCCCAAAGCCTCATGCACTCATAAGTGGGAGCTGGGGTGGTAGGTGGCTGGATGCAGGGTGTGTGATACTGGGATTAAGTTGTATGATGGTGAGATCAAGAGTATGTGATTACTAAATTAGTCCACTGATGGTCTACCATAGTTCTGGGTGTGGATAATGGGACGGCCCACCCTGGGTGTGGGTGGCACCACCTGAAAGGTGGGTGGCCTGGAAAGGATAAAAGGGAGTGGCTTCTGTTGCTTGCTTGCTTGCTTGCTGCTTTGCCGTCTGCTGGCTGCCTGCCATGGACTGTTTCTCCCTTATGAAACCCCTCTGCCATGTTGCCCTGCTGTGGAGCCAGCAAACTACAGACTGAAACTTCTACAAACTGTGAGCTGTAATAAATCTTTCTTCCTTTAATTTTGGGTGTTAGGGATTTTGTTTTAGCAACAAAAAAAGTAACTAAGTTATATATTTTAATATCTTTTTTTCATTCCTTTTCCCTTCTTTCCCTGCCCTCTTTATCCATCTTGCAATATTTAAGTTTGTGTGCCTGATTTACTTCAGAATATTATAGCCTCAAGGTGTACCCATTTTCCTACAAATGATGCAACTTTAACTTTCTTTATGCCAGGGTAGTACTTCAGTGTGTGTAAATACATTTTTTAAATCCATTCATCTGTTGATGAACATATACACTGAGTCCATGATTTAGCCATTATGAATTGTGCTGCTGTAAACATAGGTATGCACATACCACTGTAATATGATGTCTTTAACTCTTTCGGGAAGATACCTACAAGGGAATAGCCGAGTCAAATGGAATTTCTAGTTTCAGTTTTTTGAGAACTCTCTACACTGATTTCAAAAGTGGTTGTACTAAAACAAACAAACAAAAAAGGTGGCTGTATTAGTTTACATTCCCATTTAATTTTTTAAAAATTAGCCTTCCCAAAATGAGATATGAAATATAGAAAACAAAATGTTGAGGCTTCATTTAAAATGACCTTTGAAATCTCCTAAAGGGTCCATACAGGCTTTTCTTTTAATAAATACCCCTCTGGCAGAATGGACGCATTAATGTGTCAGACTGAGGGCTTTTACCTCATGGTTAACTACTGTTTTAAGAAAATGATTATTTAATCGCTTTTCTTCAGAGGAAACAGGAAACCTTTTATATAGTATCATATTACATATTAAGTATCATATTACATATTACATATTAAGATTTCCTAAATCAGTCATTAAGAACTTGCTGTGTGCTAGTACATGCCAAGAGTCGTGAACACAGAGTTAAAATAGAAATCCTAGTTGGGTGTTGTGGTGTACAGCTGTAATCCTAGAACTCTGGGAGGCTGAGGCAGGAGGATCATAAGTTCAAGCCCAGTCTGGGCAATTTAGTGAGACCCTGTCTCAAAAATAAAAACAGCCAGGTGTGGTGGTTCATACCTGTAATCCCAGCACTTAGGAGGCTGAGGCAAGGAGGATCGCCTCGAGTTCAAGGCCAGCCTGGGGTACATAGTGAGTTCAAGGCCAGGCTGAAACTACATAGCGAGATCCTGCCTCAAGGAAAACCCAAAAAAACAAAAGTCTGGAGATGTCAATGAGTGCAAAGACCCCGAGTTCAAGCCTCAACATCACAAAAAACAAAATAAAACAAACCAACCATCCATAATCCCCTTGCAGTGGTCCAGTGGGGTGACCAGCAGAGAGGTACAAATAATGTAGACTGGGTGGTTGGGGAGATGATATACAGTGATAAAGATGGACTCAGAGCAAAGAACAATTGAGGGGATCCCCGAGGTTCTAAAAGCTTGAGCAAGGAGATTGGAAATACAGGGTTAGGACTCCCAGGAAGGGGTGAGTCAGGAGCTGAGCGCAGAGGATGAAGGTAAGCAGGGATTTAAGAATAAAGGCAAAGGGTGTGAAAGAGGTAGGTGTTGTTGCAACAGAAAAGTGGAAGCTAAGGAAGCAAGACTCCAAATTACTCTGGTGAAACAGCTCAAGTTCTCTTAGCAGTCATTTTTCTCATCTCTACCACTCCAAGGTCTCAGCAGGGCACAAAGTCCTCTGTGTTCACCATGCTGAGAAGCTTGTGAATTCATTAGTCACTAGAATTTCTTTCCCAGCAATGGTTCTCATATTGAACCTGTGGCTGGTGAGCACTCACCTGCCTCCCTGCCCCAGGAAGGAGGCCTGGCGTGGCACTGGGAGCTGCGCTTACACTCTCCGATAGGTGCAAAACTGCCTCTGTCTCAATAGCTGCACCTGGTGTGTACGGTTATTCTGTTATTTAAGAGCAATTACCGTGTTTTTTTCCTTAATTTTTCAGATGTTTACTTCTTCCAATGGTCTCTTTTAGTAGTTTGCCTTGGGCAAACTGCATGGATCCGAACAACAGCTCAGTCACAACGTCTCAGCTGTGTGAGCAGAGGCAAGTGAAGTGACTCCTCCAGGCCTGTGAGATGGGGCCTCAGAACACCTATCTCACAGGATTGGTAGAAGGGTGAAGAAAATCAGAGCAAAGCCTGGCACGAGTTAGTGCTTGACGTCAGTGGGCACCCCTGATACTAGAGCACTACTGCTCTTTTATTTGTGCCAGTAGTCTGGAGCCTGGTGAGTATGTAACAATTTGAGAAGCTCGTGGTCATTGGGCTTTATGGTCAATCCAGGTCTTTTCTGCTTTTCAATTACACTACTTAGTTTTTTTTTTTTTGTTCCCTCATACAGTCTCAGGAGATATTCTCATCCATCCCCTCATTAGCTCTAGTACCAGAAATTAACTCCCACCTCCTTTTACTGTTGCTATAGGCTGCTCGGTTGTTTCTAGCACCTAAGCAATAGTAAGAAACAGACACCTCAAAATGACTTCTCAATTGAGCACGAAGAAAGCTTTGGTTATGCTTATCCTTAATCCAGACAGTGAAAACACGTAGCCACCTGCCTGTCTGCATCACTGCCGTTATTTACTACTGAGTGAAGGGAATACTTTGAATGCCAAGGACATATTTGATTATAAAAAGCAAAACTTCTAGAAAGCAATTTTCATTTTTCAAAAAATATTCTGCTTTTAAGGTCCTTACTAGTGACAGAATTACCTCTAACCATACGTACAGGGGCAGCATTCTTGTTAAATAGTATGAAAAGCACTTATTTGTCAAATTAAAAAAAACTGATGGGAATAGACATTTTCTCAGAAACCACAGCGTTTGAGTTTTCTGGTATATTTATGAAGAATGCTAAAAGCAATTTCAAAATACTGAATTTCAAGCAATTGAATAAAGGAGCTGTGAAATTCAGTCTGATTAGCCCTCTACTAAAATCATGTTCCAGGACTTATATGTCCTTCATTATTCCACTTCTTAAAATGGTAAAGACCATACAGGCTGTAAGAACTCTGGTGTTTTTGAAGAAATTACGCTAGATGAAAATGAGTGCTCTAGGGATAAAATCGATGCAGATAACTTGTGACCTACAAAAGTGATTCCAGTTGGTGCTCTTTGGACATAAGAATAAAGCTTCAAACATTGAGCAATACTGACCAGCCAACCAAAAGATGTTAGGTACAAAGTATTCAGATAAGCACTTCCAGTTCTAATACGTACCTTGCATTTCTGGGTGTGTTAAGTCTACTTACTGCCCCACAGGTTTTACAATGCTTTTCCTCACGTACTTATTTTATAATAAGAGAAATTAATTAACTTGCCCATGATCACAAAGGGCATACCACAACTTTGATCTTTTAACTACTGATTATTGTATCACTATTGCACACTGCCTTTCTAAGGAGTCTTACGATACTACTTATTTAAAAAAAAATTAAATAACCATAATTAAATACTTAAAAATAGGCTGCTTTAGCTTGGTGGTGGAGCGTTTGCTTGCCTAACATTCATGAGGCCTGGGGTTCACTTGCTAGCAATGCAAATAAATAAAAGAGCAATGCAAATAAAAATATATTAGCATATTTTTCATTCCTCACTGACCTGTGACTGATTCACTATGCTTCTAGAGCACAGGTCAATAAAAAATATTTTATGATTATGTTTTCTGTTAAAGAAAGAAACATCTGAATTTAGAAAGTTCTAGTTAAATGATCTGAATATGAAAATTAAGTATTTCATTGGAGCTGGGTGAGGTGGCACAAGGCTACAATCTCAGATACTTAGGTAGCTGAGGCAGGAGAATTCAAGTTCAGGGTTGGCTTGGGCAACTCAGGCAAGATCTTGCCTCAAAAACTAATAAAAAGAGTTGGGGATATAGCTCCCTGCAAAGGCCCTGGGTCCAATCTCCAGTACCACAAAGAAAAAACAAACAAAACAAAAAGCCCTTCGAGTTTACCAAGTTGGTAAAACTTGGCATCCCGGACCTCCAGTGTTACCATTAGGATCTAGATAAAGATCACTTCCTCAATGGAGTGAGTATAGGTGCTCATTTTCTTGCCTGAACAGTCAACACTCACAGCAAGATCTGGCATCTACTTCTATTACCCAATCGTGGAGCATTGTTTAAACCTGAACAGCAGCTCATTGTCAGTTGTTCAAAAAAATTTGGGGGGGCATTGGGGTGATTTGAGACAGGGTCTCACTCTGCAGTTCAGGCTGACCTTGACCTCATTATGTAGCTCATTTTCGTCTGAAATCAGCGATCCTCCTGCCTCAACCTCCAGAGTGCTGGGATTACAGATGTGCACACCATACCTGGCTTGCTGTTTAAATATTTTAAAACTCTATTTTTTTGGTACATAGTTTTGCAGCCCTACGGTTTATTACATGCTTAGATTTTCATCTAAAATGAAAAAATGTCGTATTTGTTTTAAAAATCAGGATTTGAAATAAAGACATTTATACTTTGAAAGATGTGCAGATGGTGCTTAAGTGCTGAGATATAACACTAAACAAAGCAGGTCCGGTCCCTACTATCATGTAATTTATTCTAAAGGGAAAAAAAAAAAAAGAAAATTTAGGGTCTCAAACTGGGTGACTAAAAGGTCACACCCAACTGGAATTTAACCTCGCACCCTAACTAGAACTTCAGGCCAACCAGCCAAACTCATAAAACAAAGGGAATTGTTTTAGGATTACTATAATGTTGAAATTGACTTTGTCTTGTCTGTATTTTTTGCTTCCTGTTTGTTCTCCAAATTTGCTACATAAATAATGCCTCCCTAGTTCTGATCTACTAGGTAGGGAGGCTTAGCGCACTAGCCGAGATTGCGCCAAGGAGCCAAATCGGGAAGAGAAGAAAGTGTGAAAGGCGGGGCCGACCTGTACGCCAGGAGTGTGAGGCTTTGGAAAGGTCAGACTGTTCTGCTGGATTATAGACCTCGTGCATCCATTCAAGCCCAAAGCCAAGGGAGGTATGAAAGGCCGGGCCAGGCTTTGCTCCCGGTAGTTGGATCAGCCGGGGGTGGGGTGGGGGGTGTGGTTTTAAGATTGGGCTCTTCATTAGATAGGGTTTTAAGGGGACTGCCCCAAATCGGCTTTCTGGCTCCGGTCTCCACTAGGAAATTACTAGCTCGTTTTATGCTCCAACTTTCCCTCTGGACTACACATTACAGTCTGAAAACTGAGTATTTGTCTTGTTTAAGCGAAGTCTGCCCTTCCCTTTGTTTTGTTCATCGCTGTATGGCCAACATGTGGTCCAGTGCCTGGCACCGTGAAATTGGGGTTACGAAATAGGTGCAGCATGTAAGAACAAGGAGAGGAAGATTGATGGCTTCCGTGCGGCAGGACCTTCCGATGCCTCAAAAGCTGAGGGGGGAACTACGCCTCAATCTAAAGGCCACCTCCAATCTAATGGCCGAAATGCCTGGGAGTTACGGGAATTCAGGCGGTGGCATACACAGGAGGGTGTCGCCGCCAAGGTCACCGGATGCAAAGAAGAAAGCGGGGATCCGAGCGCCGGCGCTCCCCGGCGCTCCGGGAATCACCCCTCCGGGGCGTATTCATCCCCCCCGGTACACAAGCAGCAGCCACCTTCCGCCCTGCCCAGCCCAATCCGCTGGGGCCCCAGGCCGCCAAGACAGGCACTTCTGGCGTCCCCCCAGGGCAGCCCCTCAAGGGCACACACGCGCGGCCCCCGGCGCCACAGCCAATCGGTGTGAGGCCACCCCGGCGCCGCAGCCAATCAGCGCGAAGTTGGCCTCGCCCGCAGCCCTCGTGCTCTCCGCTCGCCCCGCACCCTCTTCGCGCCGACTCTGCATCCCGAACCCTTAGAGTAGGAGTCCGGGTGCCGCAGAGGGTCACGCTTCCTTCCCTCGGACTGCACTAGCTCGCTCTCCCGTGGCGCCCGGGGCAGGGAGGGTAGGGGTGTGGGGCACTGAGGGTCAGTCACTGTGCGGCGTGGACGCTCAATTCCTAGCCTCCAGGGAAGGGAACCCGAGGAGATGGCACAGAACGGAAGGGTGTGTGCTGCGCGCGTGTGTGTATGTGGAAGACCGAGGGGCAGATGTCCAGCCACATCTCAGCTGGGCAGGCCCGAGGTCCTGGTCCAGCTCAGTATCCCCTGGCTTACCTGGCTCTGGCAGAGGCTACAGCGGCAAGGCCTGGGTGGAAGGCGGTGGCGGCGACCCCGGCGAGGACGCGGCTGGAGTGCAGCAGCGCCATGGTGGGGGGCAAGAGGGCAGTGGGCAGCGGCAGGACAGAGCGGAGGGCAAGGGGCCGCAGACACCGAGGCGCGGGCTCCCGAACCGCGCAGGGACAGAGAGTTCCCTGGTGAAGCTAGAGCGGCAGCGCGCCAGGCCCGGGCCGCGTCCCGGCGCCCCCTGGCGCCCGGGGGCGGAGCGGCGCGGCCCTCGCGGACGTTCGGGAAAACGATGACGACACAGTCTATCTCCGCCCTTTTTGGGACCCGCTGCGCCGGGTGCAGGCCGTGCTGCTTTCAGTTTTTCGTGCCGGACAGCAGAGGCAGCTACTAGTATAACGATTTGAAAGGTAGGAAAATGTAGGCTGAGACAGGCGAAATCCCCCGTCCAGTGTCTTCAGAGCCTTTAAAGCCCTAGGTGGCCTGGCTTTCAACGCTCAACCGTGCCGGAGTGTTTCCTCACGCGGGGCGCCTCCCCCTTCTGAACGCACCTTGTTATGCAGAGGACCGCAGGCGTGTTTTGTGGGCCAGCTGTAAAGATTAACTGAGATTAGCAGATTATATCTAAAAACAGGGCCTGGTTTAGTAAGCACGAACTCTCTGTGTCAGATCCTACCTGTGTGTGCGTGGGAAAGAATGAACTCAGTAGATATTAACAAGGACAAACTTCAAAACCAAAAAAACGAATTATAGAACTACATAAAATCGGCACCATTTAGATAATTTTTTTTTTTTTTTTTTGCAGTGCTGGGAATTAAACCTAGGGCCTCAACACACGCTTAGGAAGGTGCTCTACAACTGAGGTACATCCCAGCCCTTTTAAATTTTACCTTGAAAAAAAAGAAAAAAATATTTATTTTTGAGACAGGGTCTCAGAGAGTTGCGCAGGCTTTGAATTTGCAATCCTACCTCAGCCCCCTGAGTAGCTGGGACAGCAGGAGCGCGCCACCATGCATGGCTAGATAAATATTTAAAACACAAAAACGTACTATACAATCATTCGTAAAGGTATATAAATGCTTGCAAAAAATAGCTGGATGTGGTGGCCTGTGACTAACCCAGCACTTGGGAGGATGAGTCAGAAAATCAAGACCTGCCTGGGCAGCGTGGTGAGACCCTGTCTCAAAACAAAAAAATAAAATGGTCCGGGAGTTTAAAGGCCCTGGCTTCAGTTCTCAGTACTTGAAAATTACAGATGGGATTAATATTTGTCACCATTTTGGGTATTTGTTATGCTGGACTCTATACTATGTGTATGTATGTGAGCATCTCTTATCTCCATATTTGGTATGAGAAGTAGATTGGAAAGGGCAATCCTAGAGGTAGGGAGACTAGGTGGGAAGAAGGTTGACAATAGTAATCCAGGCAAAAAATTCTGTTTGCCTGAATTCAGGTAGAGCAGCAATGATGGATGTGTTTACAGACATAGGACATACCAAGGAGGTAGAATCAAAAATATTTGGTGATTAAATAAATGCAGAGAGAGGTAGTATATGTGCTGCTGAAGCAGAGAGAGGTAGTAAAGGACTCAGAAATAATCCCCAGGGTTGTGTGCAAGTAACAGAGACCCAAAATAATTGACTCAAGACAAAATTTTTCTCACCTAAAGATCTGAAGATGAGTAGTGTCAGAAACAGAGCTGGTGTGGGATTTCTGACCTCCAAAGTCTCAGGTCCTTCCAGCTTTTCGCTCCACCCTCCCTAAACTGTGGCAGTGACCAGACTCCAAGATGTTAGCCATGACTTCAGCCGTCACACCTCCATTCCGGGCAGTGCCAAGCATGCACACTGTGTATCAGGCAGAGTGGTAAAGAACAGACAGAGGAGAGAGTGAGCCAGGAGAGAACATGGCAGGGAGGGCTCCGTGCCAGCTCTGGAAATTAGGGAGGCCTTCGTGAGACAGAATGCATTTGACCTGAACTTTGCAGGAGCTGTGATATGCCAGGGGCTGTGGGCAGACAGGGCCAGACTCTGCCCTGGAGCTCAGTGTGGAGCCTGAGAGGTGGCTCTGCCTTCTTGCTGGACTCATTTCCCTTGGTTTCCACTCACTCACCTCATACTTCCGATCCTACTGTTAATTACTTGTACTCTTAATCTTGCATTTCACGCTTTGGTCCTGATTTGGCACTTAGCTGCAGGTCCTTTAGCCATTCACCTGCCCCGGTCCTCTCAGGAACCTCTGGCAGACACCCCTGCCTCAGACTCAACTGTAACCTTTCTACGCTGGATTTTACAAAATGAAGTAGGCACTTGTCATTTTTAAAAGTCTGTTAGTTTTATTTTCTTGTTGTTTTTAATCCTTTTAAATTTTAAACTTTTTTTTAGTGCTGGAGAGTGAACCCAGGGCCCCACACATGCTAGGTAAATGTTCTACCACTGAGCTACATCCCAGCCCCTTTTATAAATTTTATTTTGGGACAGGGTCTGGCTAAATTTCCCAGGCCACCTTTGCCTCCCATGTAGCTGGGATTACAGGTATGCAGCACTGTGCCCAGCTTTTAGTCAGTTTTAATAAAACGGTGTGCAAGTCTCTGCTAGGCCTTCTGCATGACCTTGGGTTAGGGCCTTGTGCTGCCAGGTCCCAGCACTTAGGACTCACCAACACCCACGCTTGCTTCTACTGTATCTGGAGGCCCCCCCCCCCAGGCCTCTTGTTACCCGCTGGCCTCCAGATAGGCCTTGAGGAACCATTTCCAGAATGAGCTTGAAAAGGCTGCCCCAGGGCTCCAGGTAGATAAACTTATATTGGATTTATTTTTTGAGAGTGGAAGTGGGGAGCCTCTAATCATGAGAGGTGCTGAGTACTTCCTTCATCATCATTTATACTGTTATTTTACAATTACTGTGAGCATGAATAGAGAGTCCACAGGAGTTAGGAGAGCTGCCTGGAACCGAGCTATCTGCTTACCGGAGATCAACCCAGACGGTGCTGTGCTGGGGAAGAAATAACTCCTCTCCACCCGAAGCCCCACACTCCCCTTGGTGCTGCTGAAAGCTGTAAAGACCCTGGGAACTGAGAGGTCCCCTAGCGCTCCTTGACAACAGCGCTTCTCATGCCGTGAAGTGCAGTGGACTTAACCCAGGACTCTCGCTAAAACGCAGATTCTGATCTGGGTGCACACCAGATGGCTGTGATTTGGCGTTTCTAACAAGTTTGTAGGTGAGGCCATTGCTGCTGGCCAGTGGGCCGCGTTTCGAATAGCACAGATCCAGCTCTGTACCCAGCACTGTGCTTTGGCGGCCTGTCCAGAACTCCTCTAGAGGTTTCTGCTCCAGCTCAGGCTATAGGATGAGCCTACAGGTTGTAGGAGAAAAGACTGACATTTCCTGGGGCTGGTAGACTGGAAGGGAACATTCTGCGCAGACTCACGCTATGATGGGGGAAGAGCTGAGCCGCTTCAGTAGCAGGCTCTAAATGCCGGGATGGCCCTGCAGAATTGTCCTGAATTGGGAAAGGGTCCTGGCTTTTATGTAACTGAAGTAAGTCCCTCCTTCAAATACAACGCCCCTTGTTGAGTGGTGACCTGGGCAAGTCAGGGGTGGTATGTGTGGCGAGTATTTTACAGCTCTGCAGTGTCCACGGTGTAAATTTGTGTGTGAGTAGCAGCACAGAAAGGCATGGTTGTGCACTGGGGGTGACTGCATTGGAGCGGGACCTTGCTTTTTTGCATTTTGTGCATATGAGAAGGTGAGTACCAGAAGTATTGCGGTTCCCCTGCTGGCTAGGGCAGGGCAGCAGGAGCCCCAGGTCCTGCACTGGCCCTGGGCTTGTGCCAGCCGCCTGCGAGGATGGGGAGAGAGCAGCAGACACGACAGTGCCTGTGTGTGCCCCATGTAGTGCCTAAGGTTGAGGGGCTGGCAGAGGCCAGCACAGCCCTGATGTGGCCGGCATGGAGGACCTAGGAGCCTAGAGTGAAGGGAGGCTTCATCTGGCTGGGTGGGGTGGCAAGAAGAAGGCAGCTCATGTGCATGCTGGGGATCAAACCCAGGGACTTGCCCATGCTAGGTAAGCAAGCTACTGCTGAGCCACATCCCCAGCCCATCTGTGAGCATCTCAAGGATGAGAACCATGACTGGGGGTTCTCTAAGCACAGTGACAAATATAAATACAGGTGCCTCTGGCAGAGGAGTGTGGAACAGATGCCCCCAGCCCAGAGTGCAAGAGAAACCACCTGGAAGAGAAAACACTTGAGCTGAGTCTAGAAGAATGTACAAATTCCTCAGAAGGAGGAGGAGGAAAAGGAGGAGGAAGAGGAGAAAAAGACATGAACAGAAGAAGGAGCAACACTTGTCAAAACTGTAGACACTTGAGAACAAGCTATGAAGTCAAGATGGTCCCAGATATTATAGCACAAGTAGGAGAGGGGTGAGAGATCAGCATCTTGATGAGGTTTTCATGGCAGAATTAGCAGCCCCATTTTACAGAAGAGGAAACCAAGGCCCAAAGAGGTCAACTAATTGACTCGGGGTCAAAGTCAGAGTCCATCAGAGCCTTGACTCAGGTCATTGGTTCTCCTCCTGCAAGTGTGTGGCTCTGGGGAGGGCTTCTTGGGGGCATTCAGACAGGCCCAGGCCTGAGTCAGCTGACAGTCAGAAGGGAGGGAGCAGCCAGTGATCGGCAGGAAGGCTCGAGGCTCTGCTGGGGGAGTTTGTGATCCTCCCACATAAGCACAATCTGAAGAAACAGAAACCAGTATGGTATATGCATTCTAAACTTTTAGTTCACCTAGGTAACTTAAGTTTGAATCATACTGAGCACCTGATAGAACCATGAAAGTAAAAACAAACTTTAACTTTAAAACTGAAGCTATTCTGGCTGGGTGTTGTGGTGCACATACCTGTAATTCCAGCACTAGGGAGGCTGAGGCAGGAGGACTACTGCGAGTTTGAGGCCAGCACGGGCTACATAGTACTTACTATGTAGTACTACATATGTAGGCTATATTATGTAGACCAGCTTGGACTACACAGTGAGACCCTATCTCAAAAATAAAAATAAAATGGCCGGGGATTTAGCTCAGTGATTAGAGTGCTTGCCTTGCAAGCACAAGGGCCTGAGTTCGATCCCCGGCACCACAAAAAAAACAAAAACAAAAACAAACAAACAAACAAACAATAAAAATAAAAAAGAATACTACAGTGGCTCAACCCATTGATTTAATGGACACTGGGTGTCCCCAAAATGGGAGCAAGCGTTGCTCAGTGGTAACAGTCACATCATTGTGGAGATTGACCACGGTGGGATGTTTGTGTGAGGGGCAGCTGCGTTAAAACAACCCAGAAAGGGTTGAACTATTCCCACCTCCAGCTATTGCCTATTGGAGGCCAGGCAGTCTGATGCACGCTATGCAGGATCCAGTGGCCACCGCGGGAGGCTGCCTGACCAGCCATAGGGTTGCTGGACCTAAGCTGCCTTTCCATGCCATTTAATCAGAATGAAACAGCATTCTCAAGCTGGTGGGGGACACAGAGACTACTTAGATCAATTGCCTCTCCTTCCAGATGGAAAAATGCAGGCTTTGATTAGGAAGAAGGCTCACTTCACGTCAAGAGTGAGTACATGACACAAGTAAAATTGGAATTGAACCTTCCAGATTCCAGACCTTCACTCTTACTGGGCTTAGCTGCTTGGAAAAGGCTTCTGCTTTCAAGTTCTGCGTTTCATCTGGATGAAAAGAATGGGGTATGATTACTGGCCAGAATACAAATGGGAAGCGCATTTAAATTTTTTCCTATCGCCGCTCTCTTTGTGCTTCCAGTCAGGAGTGAATATTTTACCAGCACAGTTCAGTGCCTCTGCCACGTGATGTAGGAGTGCCAGCTGTGGCCCCTGTTGTTAAGACCATCCACCCTCACACTCGAGCCTGGAAACTACAGAGAGAAAATATAGGTAATCATAGTACAGAGAAAAAAAGATTGTTAGATGATTGAGCATTTCCCACAACATAATCCATGGGGTGATGATAATTCGCTGTCATGAGAGAAAAGGATCCTGTGATCAAATGACTTTTGGAAACTGGCTTAATCCAGATCAAACAGGCTTATTTTTTACAGGCCTTGTCAGTTTTTACTGCATACATTACAGATTTCTATGGGAGACATTTAAGATGCAAAATTGCCGAGACTTCTGTGTCCAAGAATAATTTCATGAGTCTCATGTTCCTTGGAACGAACTTTTTATCCTAATAAACCTCTTTCAATATTCTGATGAGATATATGATGAGAACACAAAGATTCTGCGACAGAACTGACTTGTTCTGTGTCACACAACCAGTTAATGGTGGAACCAGGACTCAGACTCAAATCTGCAGAGAGAAATCCAAGTACCAAATCTCGTCCTTGTTACTGCTGTGTCCCTGGAGCTTAATGTAGTGTCTCTAATTGGCAGGGCACAGAGACTGAGGCATAATAGCTCTGTGCTTTATGTGCGTTTTTTTCCACGTGGTCATAATTAAAACCTCAAGGATGGGGCTGGGGATTTAGCTCAGTGATTAGAGTGCTTGCCTTGCAAGCACAAGGCCCTGAGTTCGATCCCCGGCACCACAAAAAAAAACCAAAAACAAAAAACCCCCTCAAGGACAGGTACTGTTATTATCCATTTTACAAAGCGGTAAATCAGAAATTGTGAAAGGCCTGAGATTTTACTTTACTTGGCTTGTCACAGCGTACACACTGTCAGGAGACACAGGCTTCTGGATCAGTGGGGTAGACCATTTATGAGCCACAGCGAGGTGGCTGTGGGGCATGGCCGTCTGGGTTAGCTCCCCATCGGACAGTTTCTGTAGGGTGATGTGATGAGGGCCGCATTTTACCTGCACGTGCTGTGGGCTACCCCGCGGTGAGGAACCCTGAAGTTAAGTAACTTCTGGCCCGTCCATCTCCCTCTCCGGAGAAAGAGAAATGACTCATTACCCCAGAATGTAAACCAATATCCTCTGAGGGAGGGGAAGGGAGAAGGTTTATTTTTACTCTGCCCAGCCACCTCTGGGGAGGTGTGTCTCTGATGCTCTCAGGAGATCAGTCCTGTCTTTGGCTTGTGAGGCTGTTTGCTGTTCAAACATATCCTATTGCTCAGAAGGTCTAATCATACAGAAATACGAGAACTCGGGGAGCCTTTTCTCTCAACAATAATATGAAAATGAAAGCTTAATATGCAAATTATTTGATCTTGGCCATGTGGAAGTATTAGGAAAACAAATTAATGGATGGGTGATGTAGGCAACGGTACATTCCATTACAGCTGTAGTAGTAATTAGTTTTTATTAGAAATTTGATTGAGTGATAAATTCTTTTTGCAGCATAACTAGTGTCAGAGCTGTGTGTTCCAGATTCCTTTCTGTTCTGGCAAAACATAAGTTAGCCTGAGGCTCAGGGACATGCAGTTTGGATCTTGCTAATCTAACACAAAATGTACTGAAGCAACAGGTTTCTATTCCGCTACTACCAAGAGGTTCTGCTTCTCTCCGCAAAAGATAAAGGGCAGTTTTTGCCAGCACTGAGGTTAATTGAATGATGTAAATTCTAGTTCATGTTAAATTACTGCTTTTTTTTTTTTTTTTTTTTTTGGTGCTGGGGGTCGAACTCATGGCCTTGTGCTTGCTGGGCTCTAACCACTGAGACAAATCCTCAGCCCTGCAGTCTTGCATTTCTGTAGAGGTTCCCTCAGGGTTAAACAAACAAAGGGCACAATTAGGAAGCAGAAGAAGGTCCATTATACTTTTTTTTTGCCTTGAGGACCTATCACCCCTTGATTTTGAGGACTTTCTGAGCACAAAAGTTAGATTAGAGCATGGTTGCCAGCTGGCCTCCAAATCACAAGATTTGCATGGAAAAAATTTTTTGTACTTTTAACTTTTTACAATAGATTATTCATATGCTCCACAATTCTGTCGGTTAAAGTGTATACTTCAGAGTCTCACTAAATTGCCTGGGCTGGCCTCAAACTTGGGATCAGCCTGCCTCAGTTTCCTGAGTAGCTGGGATTGTAGGTGTGTATCACTACAATCAGCTGCACCTTTCACATAAATGGAATCACGCCATATGTAGGCTTTTATGACTGTGCTTAAAGCATGAGTCATGTTAGTTCCTGCTCACAGAGCAACCACGAATGTGAGGAAATGTTTACTCTCTGTTCTTAGTGGCTTAAGCATTTGGCCCATAGGATTCTGGGCAGACCAAGTGATCTCTATTCTGGCTTTGCCAAAGTTGATTAATTGCAGAAGTATTGTCTTCCTTCTTTCTCTCCTCAGCCTTTTATTAATGTCTTCTACTGAGTGAAGACAAATAGAAAAAGAAAATGTTGTATAAATCCAGCTCTGGCGGGAGATCACGAGTCTCGGCTCAGACATTAGCTCTTTGCCTTTTTATCTCCCCTCCTGGGATGGTCCTCAGAGTCTCTGGTTTCAGCATCCGCTTTGATGTCGGACTGCTGCTTTACTTTGAACGCACTGACGTGACCAAGAGGAGGACTCAGCTCTCACATAGATGTGGGCACACACGTCCCGGGCAGAGACCATGCAGGCGATGAAAGCCGTGATCAGATCCACGGGAACAAGAGCGTTTGGGTGCTACTTTCTGCAGTATCTGTGAAATGACATTTCAGGTCTACAAGGAAAAATCTCATTGCTTAACTCCCTGATTAAACATTTTCTCTTGCTGAACAACTGCGTTTATCTCACAGGCCTCTGCGGTCATCAGTTAGTGTTTCCCGATCCTTCCCACACAGCCAGGTGCCTGTGACAGTGCCGAGTGTGTCACTGTCTTCTTGCTGTGTCTTTCCCCATCATTTGGTATTTTTTTTTTTTTTTTTTTGGTGCAGGTTATATATCTGAAAGAGGTCACGGGAAACTTTGGAAAGGAACCTTGGTCTCAGAAAACCTTCCCTTTCTCCTATTTTCTTTATTCAGTTAATTCCATGCACTATTTAGGCCTGAAATTAGATAGTCCCTCTTTGGGAAACCTCTGACTATGCAGAGGCAAGGGTTAAGTGCTTTTAATTTTTTTTTTTTTAATTTGAGACGGAGTCCCACTAAGTTGCCTAGGCTGGACTCTAATCCTGTCTCAGCCTCCTGAGTAGCTGAAATTACAGGCTGGAGCCACCACCCCTAGAGATAGGTAACTTTCGATAGGCTTCTTTGCCCCTTATCCCTATCATAGTACATTTCCCACTTTAATGACAATTCATATTTTTTTCTAGTCTGTTCCCCCTAAAGGCCTGAACTGGCAGAGCTGGAGCACATCTCAAGCGTCATTCACCACCTACGCAGAATCTGGTATGGCACACCACATCCGTGCGACGGTTTCTGCTTACGGATCCCATCAGGCCACCAGGTATTTAGCAGCATCCTTGCCAGGCCACCTGTTTCATTGTGGGACAGTGCCAGGCATGACAGTGCTTCTCCTCCTAGGGATAAACTGCATCTGCACAGCTTCTGTTTGTAGGCTTACACCCGATCCCCAGAGCCACAGCAAAATATCCCCTGGGTATTTGGGGACAGGCATTATGTTCTCCTTTAAGCATGAGGTGTTACGTTCTCCCTTTCAGCATGAACAGTTGAGGACTCCGGTCATGTCTGGCCTGAAGGCCCTGAACATCCTGTCTCTGGGGGACAAAACCCATGTTAAAATACTGTGAGAAGAATCTAAAGGTTGGGGGCGTAGCTCAGGATAGAGTGCTTGCTTGCCCAGCAGGTGCCAAGCTGGAGCAGGGAATCTGGCACCCACGGGGAGAACCTAATGCTGGCAGAGGAGGGTGAGATGGTCCTGGCCATTGTTTAGAACTTCCTTCTTTCATTCATGCAACTTAAGCATTTTGACTGATTATAATGACCCTGGGACCAGCAGTAGCATACGTGATAAAAGAATTCTAGGTCAGAGTTCTTTTAGACTAAGAATCCACAGTTCATTTTATTGATTAACCTGTATTGAGAACACGTGTGGTTATGTTTGTGTAACTTAAAAAAGTGTGTGTGGTATGAGGCATTTGAATGTGATGACCACAGACCGTGTCTTATGCAATACCTGTGAGAATTCACGCTGCCAGGAATCTCCCATCCTGTTCCATTCCACCAGGGCTGGTCTTCAGTGGGAAGACCTCTCTGTTCAGCGCTTGGCAGGATTTTCTGTTAAATTCCACTGGCTCCTACTCATAAAAGGGAAAAAAAGAATTGCAAGTGACACTAAGTTCTTCTCAGAGAACCAGATATTCTTGTTCTGCCACTGCTGGGACATGGAAAGAATGGGTTGGGAATTAGATAAATGTGGGCTTAAGTTTCTTTTCTGCCAGTAGGTAGCTGTATAGCAGTGGGGAAGTGACTAAACCTCCCTGGAAATCAGTGGCCTGAAGTGAAAAGGGAGTAAAGTCACGTGAGGTGCCTGGCAGGAGAGGAGCTCTGAGCCCCTGCAGGTTCCGGGTGTGCTCGGTGTGACCTCCCTTGCGGGCACCCGTAGATCCTGACCCTGAAACTGTTGTTCAATAGAGGACAGCCCAGTGACTTCTGTGGTTAGTATGGGGAGAAAGGGACAGAGGCGAGAGCCCTCTGAATCTGGACATTAGTATTAGTAGTGCAGCGTGGACATTTGTGTAGGGCAGTGTGTGTGTGTGTGTGTGTGTGTGTGTGTGTGTGTGTGTGTGTGTTTAAAACAGCCCATACCTGGGACTCGGGGTGCAGCTCACTGGTAGAGTGCTTGTCTAGCTAGCATGCCTGAGGAGTATGAGCCCCAGCACTGCAAGAAGAAAAAAAAAAAAGCCACACCTATATGAAGGTAGTTAATGAGGGCGGAAGCGTGTACCTGTGGCGGTGGGGCAGTCTGGCTCCTATGCGGAGATGGTTCCGGAACCAAATACCCAGCCCTCCGGAGGAGGCTAATCTTCAGGGCCCTCTAGGGTTCCCTGAGTTTGTTCCGGTGCCCTGGCGGGGTAGTAGCATTTGTAGGCAGATGCTGCCATCTTGTGCTGAAGTCTCAGAATGCACCCTCTGTCACGCTCTTAGCAAGGGCTGAGATTTCAACCTGGATTTTCATCAGACCAGATTCTGATTTTGGTTTTTTCTTTTTTTTCTGGTGCCAGGGATCAAACTCAGGGCCTTGTGCTTCCTAGGCAAGCACTGTAACCACTGAGCTAAATCCCCAGCCCCCAGATTCTGATTTTGGAAGAGAAGTGATTCTGTGAGAAAGTACTTTTAAAAATGTTTAGATCGGGACAAAGATGGATGTATTCTGGAGTAAAATGTATGTTTATTCAGCTGTACTGGGGAATCTAGGGCCTTGGGTGTACTAGGCAAGTGGTGTTCCACTGAGCTACAGCCCAGCCCTGCTGTCTTTATCTTTAAATTTATAGAAACCTTACAAAGCGCCAAGTCACTTAAGGCCATCAGCCCAAAGCCCTGATAAACCTGTTCACTCTTTCATTGTGCTTATTTGAGAAAACAAAACCACCTCAGATGTTATAATACAGACTTATACACATACTAACCCCAAAAATGTCTAAGATCAACATTTCTGTTTACATTTTTTATTTATTTGAAAGTTTTGACATGGTCATATATTAATCGGAAAGAAGATAAGATAAAATGAAAAAAAGTAGAGTTTCTCTCTTTAGATCTGTCTCTGTCTCCAAAGGAAACCAATGTAAATTCTTCCTTCTAGATTACAGGTTGATACAAACCTTATATTTCTGCAGCAAGTATGAATCTCAGTTCACAAAGCTGTGAAACAGGTATACTTTGTTCTAGAACAAAGTTATTTTCTATTTTGTGCTCCCAACCTCAGGGTTGATGGTAACTGTCACCCCTCCCCCTCCAGCGATTCTGTATGCTATAATTTTGGGGTGTGCTGAGGGGATATTTGGCCCTTGATCATCCATTTTCCAGGGAGTCTTTGAGATATGCACGATGACTTTCTAGGTGGTCCTCCATCACTTGCATGGCATGCTGGGGACGTGGGATGCTGTCAGCCTTGTTCACATATTCGTTTGCATAGATGTGACACTGGGCCTTGCTGCTTTCAGGTCCTGCAACCTCCTGGGCATTGCTGCTGGAGCACGAGGTGTCTTCTCCTCCCTCTTCCTCCTCCTCCAACTCTAGCCCCACAGGCCACCTCCTTTTCCTTCTGCCTTCACCCCAGTAGGAAAAATTCAGGGAAGAATTTTCTTTCTCTTCTCCCCTGTTTCTTGTCATGTAGCCCTGAGGACTCTGTAACTCTGAATCCTCTTCTTTCTGTGGCCTCCAGTTTAGATAAAACTGTCAGGAGGACTTGCAGTATCTCTAGTTTCTGCTTTGCGCTGTTTTTTCTTGAGGCTGTGGTGATCTGACTGATTACTTACATGTCCTCGAGACACAGAGATTGGACAGCATGCCTCGGAGATTCCATTGTGGTATCTCAAAGTCTTATTCTGCTACATTGCTCCTTCTGGGAAGTCCTTGTGACAGTGATGGTGTCCAGAATGTCTGTCAACATCGACGTCTGATCCAAATTCTAAAATAATTACTATTACTTAGCTAGGGCAAAGTGATCATTGGGTCAGAAAAGCCAGTGAGCACTGGAAGATGTGTGATACTCTGTGTGTGTGTGTGTGAGCGTGCACGCGCGTGCGTGTGTGTGTCGGGGGGTAAGGCAGTTGGGCTCTGCCACGTTTAGGTGGAAGACACAGTTTGGCTCCTGTCTGATCTATTATGATCATCTATTATGATCTAGTATCATGTTTAAATCAGGGTAAATACATCTAGGTCCTCAAACATTCACCGCTTCTTTATGGAGAAAACATTAAAAATTCCTTCTTGTAGTTTTTTGAGATAGCACATTGCTGTTATCTATAGTCACCCTCCTATACTATAGAGTACCAGAACTTTTTGCTCTTGTCCAATTTAATACCATAAATCAATCTTTGCGTTTCTTTTTCTCCTACTACTCTCCCCAGGCTTTGTTAACGACCATTCTACTCTCAGCTTCTATAGCATCAACTCTTTTATATTCCACATATAAGTGAGATCATGCTTTCTGTGCCCGGCTTCTTTAATTTAACGTGATTATCTTCAGTTTCATTTATGTTGTTACAAGTTATAGGACTTCGTCTGATTAATGGGTGAGTAGTATTCCACTGTGTATATGTACCACATTGTCTTCATCCATTCATTAGTTGTTTCCATTTCTTAGCTCTAGCAAATAGTGGTATAATGATCAAGGGAAAGGAGATGTCACTTCGATTTCATTTCCTTTGGCAATATATGTACTAGTGGGATGGCTGGATCATATGGTAATACTAGTTTTATTTATTATTATTATTTTTGGTGGTACTGGGGATCAAAGCCAGGGCTTTCACGCTAAGTTATACCCAAGCCCTTTTTCATTTTGAGAGAAGTTCTTGCTAAGTTGCTAAATTGCTAAGGCTGGGCTTGAGCTTGTGACCCTCTTGCCTTAGCATCACAGAGCCCTGGGATTGCGGGTGTGCACCACCAAGCCAGGCTCTACTTGGATTTTCTGAGGACTTTCTTCTATACTGCTTTCCATAATGGCTGTACTAGTTTACGTTCCACCAACAGTGTGTGAGTGGTCCCTTTTCTCTACAGCCTCACTAGAGTTTGTTATCTTTTGTCTTTTTGATCATAGTTGTTCTTACTGGAGTGAGGTGATTTCTCATTGTGGTTTTGATTTGCATTTCCCTCATTCTTAGTGATGTTGAGCATTTTTTTCACAGACTGGTTGGAGAAATTTATACTTAGGTCCATTGCCCATTTTCGATTTTGTTTTTTGCTATTGAGTTGTTTGAGTTCCTTGTATATTCTGGATGTTAACTCCTTAACAGATGTGTAGTTTGCAAACATTTTATCCCATTCTGTAGGCTGTCTCTGTTTTCTGTTATTTCCTTGCATGTACAGAGCTTTTTAGTTTGAGGTCATCTCATTTGTCTATTTTTGCTTTTGTTGTGTATGCTTTGGGAGTCTTGTCCAAAAAATTGTTGCCCATTCCAGTGTCTGAAACATTTCCTCTGTGTTTTACTTTCGTCTTTCATGTTTTACATTTTGAGTTGATTTGTGTAATTAGCGAGAGAGGTCTAGTTTCATTCTTCCACACATAGACATCTCACTTTCCCAGAAGCATTCGTTGAGATTCCTTTCTCCCGTGCTTGTTGCTTGCACCTGTGGGGCTGTTTGTAACTGCAGTTTCAGTTCTATTCATAGGTAGAGTTTTTCAGGTTATGTATTTTTTAATGAGCTTTGGTGATTTGTCTTACAAGGATTTTTTTCCCATTTCATCTGAGGTTTTGATTTCATTAGCATACAGTTGCTGTGCTTGCTTTTCATCCTTAGTATCTGTGGAAATTTAAGTGAGTTAACGCTGTCATTTCTGGTATTAGAAATTTGTACCTTTTCTCTTAATCATGCTGGCCAGATTTTTATTAATTTTATTGATTTTGTCAAAGAACTATTTTCTGCTTTGTTTTTCACTTTTGCCTTTGTTGTTTTCTATTTTATTGATTTCCACTTTGATCTTTTTTATTTCTTTTTTCTGCTCAATTTGGATTTAATTTCCTCTTTTTAGTTTTAGTTTCCAAGCTGGAAACAGAGTTTATTGATCTGAGAACTTTCTTCTTCTCTAATATAGGCATTTAGTGAACATTTCTTTCAGTATTCCTTTAGTAGCACTCTGCAGTCTCAGGTATGTTGTGTTTTCATTTTTATTTTGTTCCCTTTCAGTTGTGTTTTTTGACCCATGGGTTATTTAGATGTATATTATTCAATTTCCAAATATTTGGGGATTTTTCCAGAGATCTTTCTATTATTGATTTCTAACTTAATTTCTTTGTGGTTAGAGAGTTTTATGAATTGTATCTTTTTGAAATAATTGAGTCTTATGGCCCAGAATAGAATTTTTTTTGGTAACTATTCTGTATTTGAGAAGAATATTTATCTTGCTGTTGATGGGTTGAGTGTTTTATGAATGTGATTTGTTCAAGTCTAACATCTTTTCTGATTTCCTATTCTATCAATTATTGAGAGATACTGAAATTTTCCAACAGTAATTGTGCATTTTTCTACTTTCATGACCACATTTCAATAGCAAGTCCTTAGGGAATGCATCTTGTTTCCCTAGGAAGCAAGGTAAGAGGCCTCCTCAGACAATCCCCTACTGTTCCTGTGGGAGTGCTTACCTCAGTGTTTAATTGCTGGTTAGTTTTTCTGTCTTCTCACAGATCATTACTTCCTAGCTAACAGTGACTGGGTTTTGCTACATTCACATACGAAAGACTCAAGAAATATTTTGATGATGTAAGAAAGACATTTAAGACTCAGTTAATGAATAAGTAGCATAATTAGAATCAGGAACAGGAATTCAGTAGCATCAGAGAATTGCAGCAAGAAGTGGTGGTGAGAGTATAAGGACTTTGGAAATTAACAAAAATTACTGGAGTGGAAATAACTTTTCACATGGTGAAAAATGCAAAGTCAAAGCTGATGAACACATCTGAATTGCGTTTCATTAGCATCTAATCAAGTTAGGAGGGCCTATCCCTGATCCTCTTTGTTCCCTCCCTACCCCATTTCCAATGGCTCCAATGAAATGCTGCTCAAGAACCAGGACGTGGGCCTCATTTGAGAGCCTTTACGTATAGTCAGAGATAACAGAGTTACAAGGGTCTATCGCTTAGTACTGTGGTTGAGCTGTACTGAAGGAGGGTTCCCCTTTGTTTGCAGTAACCAGAAATGGGACACTTCATGGGAAAAGGAGGCGTCATGCTTGGTGAAGAGAGCTTAGGGACAGAACCATGGGTAGGCACATAGTAGGAAACTGAGGCCACATTCAGGATTTAAACAGAAAGCAGTACAAAAACAAAGCAGGAGGGAGATGGTCCAGGACAAAGCTTGATAATGAGAAAAAGCTGCCAGAGATTCTTCATTTTTATTTATTTTCAGTTTTTATTTTTTATTAGTACGTTTGTAGTACATAATGATTACATTCTTTGTGGGGAGTTGGTACAAGTTCATAACAGATTTCAATTCTATTTTCATCCCCTTTCCCTCCCCTTTCTCCCCCTGCTTTCTTTTTGGGCCTCCTGATTTGGAGTAGAGCCAACAGGTTTAAATGGACAGAGTGTGGCTCTAGTACACAAGGTATAATCTTAAGAGGTGGCACATTTGGTGTCATTTTGTGGTAGTGACATAAGGAGGCTCAATCAATGCTTAAAGACCCAACTTTACAGAACCAAGACAGATGGTGAGCAGCCGTCACTGAATGAATGGGGAGAAAAATGTAAACTTGATGAAGCATTTTATCTCCCATCTGTTTCCCTCTGCAATTTCAACTCCATGCCATAAATCTAAGTTCTCCACTTTCCTTCTTCGGGCTACCCAGGTTGCCTCTGTCTTAGAAGCTGACAGGCAGCCAGACTGTTTTGGAAGTGACCTGTTCAGCCAAGACACTGAGTTTAGATCTTTCAAAGATGGGATCTCCTCACTTATGCTGTCAGACTATATATTCATGTTTTCCTGTCCTGGGTTTTAACTTTGCGTGTACAGTGTCCTCATAAAGAGATAGGAAAGAATTCATTCGATAGTTTTGTGTCCAAAATTTTGCCTGAGCCACTTATACACTCAGATCTGTTGGTGTACTGATGTGTGAGATTATTCAGATCTTTGTCTAGGTGTTGGCAATACAGAGCTAGGAAAGAAAATGGACTATTTACTTACCTATTCAGAAATTTATGATTTCCCATAAATCTACGGGCTAACCATGCGTTTGCTGGCCTCTGCTGGGAGCAGTTGTGTTCAGCTGGCAGTTGGGCTGATCCAGTGTCACTTCACTCCTGTGTCTAGTGCCTCGATGTTTCTCCACGTGGCCTTTCTTGTTTCTTGTGGTATCTCAGGTTTCTTTATAGCAAGGTGACCAGCATCACCAGAGAGAAAGTGGAAGCTTTCAGGCTTCTAAAACGAGAGGGCCAGGAATGGCGTCATTTCTGCTGCATTTTCTTGGTCAGAGAAAGTCACAGTGCCAGTCCTGACTCCAGAGGAAGGGGTAATGGACTTAATGAGTGAAGTTGCACATGTTTATGGGAAGAAGGCAATTCACGGTGACCCTTTTTGGAAAGTGTCCACCCCAGATACAAGTAGATAAGAACAAAACCTAAAATTTAGTGAACACCATGTGTTAGACAGCAGGCCAAGTACCTGGCATGTACTATATCATGAGATCCTCAGACATAAAATCCTCCTGCCCAGTGAAGTAGAAATTATTCTCTTCTTCATTTTTGAGTAAGCAAATGGAGGCTGGTGAGGTTAAATAAATCATCCCAGATCAACAATATCATAAAAGGCCTTGTCAGAGTTCAAAATCCTTGGAGTCTGATTTTTTGTTGTGCTATGACCCGGAAGTGAGTAAAATTGCTAAGCAGTCGATATGTGGCATCATTATATAAGGCAGGAGATTAGGGCATGGGAAACCAGTTGGGCAAGTGGGTGCCCCCTGTCAGTTAAAGAGCTGTCCGTCATGGCCAGGATGCATGCACAGAGCACCTTCAGAACCCGGCATGGGCTGGCCCGGAGCTGATGTCAGGAGAATATAAAAGGTGACGGCCATTGACCTCATGGTCATTGTCTTCTTGCTTTTGCAGTGGCTCACTCTGCGTGCAGCGTGTGTTTTCTCTTCTCTCTCCTTTTCTTCACTTCTTTTTCCTTGGAGACTTCTTTTTCACCTTTTCTTCTTCTTCTTCTTCTTCTTCTTTATAGCCTTTAATAAATGTTACACTTTTATGTTCTTTGGTTTTTTCCCCTTCAATTCCTTTAACAGTAGAAGAGCCTGGAAAGGACCACTGGGCACTCCAGAATCTGCTAACAAGTACACTGTAACAAATGCTATGTGAGAGGGCTCAGAAAAGACAGATCCTTTGCGTCTGGGAGTTCAGGGATGTCATTAAAAAAGGTGCTATTTGAGTTGGACCCGGGTGCTTAGGGATAACTGAGATGTGAGCAAATTGGTGACTTAAGAATTTCACACAGGATGGAGAAGCATCACAAATATGCGTTTGAAGAGAGGAAGCAGGGGCACGTGCCAAGACTAGCAATCCATTTGGCTTGGGCAGGCTCTGGAATTCAAGGAAGGAGATTGTAAGATCTGATGGAGGCAGAGTTTGGGGCCAGAATGCAAAAATACTTGAACATTAAGTTGAAATATTTAGGTCCTATTTAGTGGAAACCAGGGAGGCAGTTAGTGTTTTGGAACAAGGATCTGTCTGTTGGTCATCTGTCTGTCTTGGTTATTTGCTTTGCAGGGCGGAGGATCAAACCCAGGGCTGTGCCTGTCCTGAGCACACGCTCTGCCACTGCGCTGCACACCACAGGCCCGACAATCGTGGGCCTGATGAGGGCCACGGTCAGCTTTTGGGAATTGACCTGAAGATGAGAATAATTTATAATGAAAGAACGTGGCATTTTTCTTTTTAAATACTTTTGAAAGATATTGTAGACCAGTAATATGGTTTTTTCCTTTAAATCGAACCCCCAAATAACATAAATGGGTTTACTTCTCTGGCCTCCTGCATTAGTCATCATTATCTTTTACCCGTGTCCCTCCTCCCAACACCTTCTAATTAACTGCATAAAAGGCAGCATCCGGTCTCAGAGCATTAAGTGCTAGGTGGGGCACCAGGCTTTGACTGATTGCTTTACATATGAGAAAGATGAGTTAAGAACAGTTAAATGCACAGCACAGCGTGGATGCAGGATATGTGCGCTGGCCAAAAAAGGGAGGTATTTATGGCCACAGGGTATGGGCGATTGGAAGGGCTAGTCCTAGTCAGGGGTCAGATGCACAGAGGAGAGAAGGGTACCACCATGGAGCCTGGTAGCATCAGAAAGACCTGTGAGCTGATGACTCAGTTTCCTCTGAGGAGGCCAGCACACACAGGTATTTACTTTATAAGATTCCTAATAGGCTCAGGATAGAAGATTCTGTAATGTTGGCGTGATTAAGGACTTTCGCTCTGATTAGAATTACACGCTGGCAAATGAGTGGGAACCGTCAGAATTTAAGTAGCTGCTCGATAGAATGAAGGCAGTCATTTCTGAAGTGGCTTGTTAACTTATTACTCACTCTCTCGTTTTTCATTTGCTTTAGTTCTGAGTATGTGGGTTCTGGGGCCTTGGGAACGGCAGCTGGGATTTGAATATTTTACATGGAGTGCTTCCCACCACTCTGCTTCATTACCAACACTCACCTTCATGGTTCATCAGGATATTGGTAGCCCTGCAGGGAGGAGCAGAGATCACTCTCCACAGGTGTGCTTTGTCCAGCCCTGTGTGAGACTCTGTACATAGTGCCATGCCCGAGGGGAAAGGACTCCTGCAAGGGCTGGTTTCCATACAATTCATTAGTGGCATCCCTGTGTGCTACTCTAAAATAGCACTACTGCTGTTACTACCAACATTCATTAAAGTAACAGTGAAAATAATGACTAACGCTTATTTCGTGATTTTCAACCTATTACAATGGGCTGGACAATTTGTACTTCCCTTTTTTGAATCCTCATCCCCATTTACAGATGAGAAAACAGATTTCTGAGTTCCACTCTTTTAAGTCCTGGATCAGACACCAAACTTTATGTTTTGTCTTCCGTGTTGAGAATTGAAATTCCTGTTCCGTGTTACTTGGTGGGGGAAAGGAATGCTAGGACAGGCTTTCTTTCGTTTGTTCTTTTTTTTTTTTTTTTTCTGGACCAAGAATTCAACCCAGGGCCTTTACCCTGAGCTACATCCTGAGCCCTTTTTTAATTTTTAAAATTTCTAGACAGGGTCTCACCGTCTTTAAATTGCCTAGGCTGGACTTGAACTTGCGATCCTCCCACCTCGGTTTCCCAGAGTGCTGGGATTACAGGTGTGCGCCTCACGCCCAGCTAGAATAGGCCTTTAAATCGTTTCTCATTGTTTTCACACCATCTTTTGGTTATTTTTGTTGCTCGTACATGATAATTATATATGGTTCTGAACATCATCCTTCGCCCCCATCATCATGATACAGTCAGATTAGGATGCTTATGGGAGTAATCAGAGTTGACCATCAGGAAAGACTGGGCTAGACACAAAAGGGACCACAAATGCAGAGCGTGTGGGTTTATTTTGAATCATCCCTTTCTCTGCAGCCTGGCTGGCCTCTGCCAATAGGAGGTGGACGTTTTGAAGCTACACAGGAATCAATACTTAGCTAAAGGTAATAGGTAGTATTGATCCGAGAGAAATCTATTGCATGTTTAGGGAAATACAGCAGGCTAAGTAGGCAGCTTGGTGGTCATGAAAAGAACACAGACTCTGCAGTATGACAGACACTCACTTGTTTTGCCTCCACAACAAACCCGTGACTTTGATCAATTCGCTCGATCGTTCCGAGCCTCGGTTTCCTTTTCTGTAAAATGCACCACCCGATAGGGTGTTCTGAGAACACCGTTGCTACTAAGCCAAAGTTTTTCTACTCTTTAGGTACCACGACTGCATTCAGTGTTGTGTGTGTGTGTGTTTATGATTTTATTGATGTTTGGAGGCTCACAAGCCTTTACTTTGGAAATGACACCATCAATTTCTGTTATTATATTTTCTTTTACTTTTTTCCATTTTGGTGGAGTTATTTTTGGATACAACAGGCTGCCCCTGCTCTAACTCACGACAAAGGGGACATGGCTGATGGCTGCTGGGAAATTCTGAGGAGTGAGGAGAATATGCCTGGATGCTCTTGTTGGATAAAAGGGAAGAATTCAAGCAGGATTCAGAGCAGGGTGCGTTTTTAGGACTGTTCACGCAGCTACACTTCTCCCTGTCAGGTCCATCCTTGCCAGTCTTGGTGTGCAGAATTTAACACAGGATATTACTTGTTTGCTAATTCCCTTAACCTTTTATTTGCATCTTGTCTTTGGATTTTAGCAAATGCTACCACATACTATAGATATCTTAAAAGAATCTTATCACTGTTTTTTATACGAAGTCATTTCTGATTCCACAATACCTACTTCAGAGATTGTTCATAGGAGATACTTCAAATTAATTCCTCTGCCTATCGCTCATCGTCTCTCTTTTGCTCTCTTTGTCTCTGTCTCTCTGTCTCTGTCTCTCTCTCTATCTTGCTGTTAGTGGTTTTAATTTAGGAGTAAAATTAAAAACGAGGACTTGCCATTTCAATAAATCCCCACAATACCTTAGGAAGTTGGTATTGTCGGGTATCTGTTGGAAGTTGGTATCTGTTCAGTTAAACAAATACTTGAATGTCTGTTTGTGCAAAGCTAGAATCTGGGTATATAAAGAAAAATGAACATAGTTCTTGGCCCTGAAAGTCTCCTTAGTGTGGGAAGCAATTATATAATCAGAATATTTCATAGACAAGCACTAAGTATTATATAAAGAGGAGCTGGGCATGATATTACATGCCTGTGATCCCAGCACTCTGGAAAGCTGTGATAGGAGGATCAAATTGAGCTCAGCCTGGGCAATTTAGTGACTTACAGAGACCTTTTCTTAAAATATATTTGGGGAAAGCTTCTGGGTATGGCACTTATGTTAAATGAATGTATAAAATGATCCAAGGGAGAAAAGAAGGTCAGTGCATTTCAGGTAAAGAAGACAGCTTAAACAATGGGGGAAGATAGGAAGTTATAGCTAAGTGGGAAGTTTCGTGTTTTACCAGAGTTTGTGGGAAAGAGTTTAAAATTATAGGAGAATAGAAGACAAAGTTATTAGAGAATAAAGGACAAAATAAAGTATTTTGGATGTGAAGAAGGGAGAGTGGAGAGGCCAGACCAGAACCGGAGTTCTTACCTTAGGCACCAACAGGTCTTACCTGATGGCATGCCTGTCCAGGTCAATAATAGTAGCCTCTCCTTATTTGTGGGGCCTACGTTTCAACACCAAGCTGCAGATAGCATGGAACCCTAGATATACATGATATTTCCCCTCATATATACCTACATATGTGTCATGGCTTCTCTTTGACCAGTATCACTCATTGAATTTCCAATATTACTACTCTTCTACTTTGGGCCCATAATTAAGTAAAATGAAAGTTTCTTGAACACAAACATTGTGATACTGCTATAGTAATCTGGTAACTGAGACTCCTACTAAGTGACTAATAGCAGGGTAGTATACACGGTGTGAATACGCTGGACAAAATGGTGTCTCAACTCAAGTCCTGCTCAGCACTGTGTGAGATTTCATCATGCTTCTCAGAATGATATGCAACTGGATACTTAGGGATTGTTTATTTCTTGAATTTTCTATTTAGTATTTTTGAACTGCAGTTGACCCAGGTAACTGAAACTGTAGAAAGTGAAACCTTGGATAAAGTAGGGACTACTGTATATCATGCTAAGATGAAAGTGCTCTTACTTAAATAGCTTAAGTTCCCTCAATTACTTCTGATCTGACAATTCTCCATAATGGCAACTTTTCTTTCAAGGACTGAGTTCCAGAATGCTGATGTACTTATAGTTTTAAAGAGGCTGTTGTGGAATCTTAATATATAAGCACAAAATGGAAACTTGGTTAAACAGTATTGACAGGCCCAGGCTGGGCCACTTAGTGAGACCATGTCTCAAAATAAAGAATAAAAATGGATTGGGGATGTAGCTCATTGTGAAGGCCCTGCATTAAATCCCCTGGAACACACACACACACACACACACACACACACACACAGACACACATACGCATACACAAAGTATTGACAATCAGGAAGCTTTAATTCCTGAATTGGTTATGCCAAGTATTGTGTGGAGACTTGAGGACACCAGTTATCTATCCTGAGCATGAGATTTTCTATCCATTCTAGTTGAAATGAAGGCCTCTAGATAAGAGAGCTCTGTGAGACTGTGTGCAGTGGCACAAGCCTGTAATCCCAGGTATTCAGGAGGCTGAGGCAGAAGAATCTCAAGTTTTTATTTTATTTTTTAAGTGTTAAATTTTATTTGTATATGTTTGCAGTTCATGTAGTTTACAGTCTTGGAGAATGGTCACATGTACGTATTGTAATATGTATGTTTCTTTCTTTCTTTTTTTTATTAAATCTCCTTCCCTTCCCTCCTTTTCCTCCCTCCTCCTCCAGTTCTCCTATCCCATTTTTCATTCTTGTTGATATTATTTGTCTTAGCTCATGTTATGGCATGTAGTGTTTACATTAATTATGGTTTTTAGGTTCCTGTAAATAGCATATCTTTATCTCTCATTTGAGGAGGCGAAGTACAAACAAAATGATAAAAGATGGATAGAAAGGGACAAGGGCATGGATATCTTGCAATAGAGAAGTCATTCAAGGGAAAAAGAGTGCTTCATTTTTGATAGTTTCTATTGCTCTACCTTCAATTCACTAAGCTATTCTCTGCAGTATCTAATCTGCTATTACTCCCATTTAATATATTTTTCATCTGATGAATTGTATTTTGTCAGTTCTAGAAGTTGTATTTGGATTTTTAAAAATATCTTTCATGCCTCTACTTAAAATTTTGAACACATAACCATTTTAATGTCCTTGTCTGCTAATTCTAACACATTTCACTTTTGGGTCACTTTCGATTCGTGAACTTTTCTCCTCATGATGTGTTTTGTTTTTGTTTGGTTTTGTTTTGGTGGTGCTGGAGATTGGACCCAGGGGCTTGCACATGCAAAGCTTTCTGTTTACCACTAAACCACAGCTCTAGATCTGGTTGTATTTTGTGTTTCTGTTAATTTCTTTCTTTCTTTCTTTCTTTCTTTCTTTCTTTCTTTCTTTCTTTCTTTCTTTCTTTCTTTCTTTCTTTCTTTCCTTCCTTCCTTCCTTCCTTCCTTCCTTCCTTCCTTCCTTCCTTCCTTCCTTCCTTTCTTTCCTTTCTTCTTGTTTGTTTTGTTTTTTGAGACAAGGGTCTCCGTGTAGTTGAAGCTGGCCTTGAACTCACTGTGTAGTTTAGGCTGGCTTCAAACTCAAGGCAATCCTGCCTCAGCTTCCCAAGTGCTGGGATTACATGCATGCACCACCATGCCTGGCTTGTTTCTGTTAATTTCTGATCAGATATCAGGCACTGTGAATTTTACCTTACAGTGTCTTAGTCTGTTTGGGCTGCTATAACAAAATATCTTAGACTGGATAATTTATGAACAAGAAAATATTATTCTTCACAATTCTGGAGGCTGGGAAGTCCAAGATCAGCCCTTCAAAGATGGCATCTCATTGCTGTGCCCTCACATGGTGGAAGAGGCAAAGGGACTTCGTCAGACCTCTTAGAAGGGCACCAAATCCTTGTAGGGGTGACCTAATCACTTCCTAGAGACTTGCTTTTTAATACTGTCACACTGGGGATAAGTTCCAAAATATGAATTTTGGAGAGATGCAGACTTGGAGAGATGTACACTTTCAGACTGTAGTCCTGTGTGTTGGATACTTTTGAATTCCTATAAATATTTTTGAAGTGTGGGACACATTTAAGTTATTTGGAAGTGTCAGATCCTTTCAGCTCTTGCTCCTTACCAACTATTATGTGGAACTGGACTGGAACTCAGTCTGGGGAAGACCATACTGTGTACTTTGCCCAGTGACCCGTGAGTTTTGTGGCTTTCTAATCTGGCTGGTAGGCAATAGGTTCTATTTCTGGCCCCAGCTGAACACTGAGTTATTTAATCTTTTTAGATGGTTCTTTCCTGAGTTAGGTACTTTCCTGACAGTACCTGGCCATTTGCGCTGACAGTTCTCATTAAGTGCCCTCTGCAGAGCAGAGTGTGTGGCTCATGCCCATAATCCCAGCACCTTAGAGGCTAAGACAGGAGGATTCCTGTGAGTTCAAGGCCAGCCTGAACTACATAGTGAGACTTTGTCTCAAAACCAAAACCAAAACCAAAACCAAAACCAAAACCAAAACCAAAACCCTTTTGCTGGTCTCTGGAATGTGCATTTTCCTTCTCACTGGTATTTTTTTTTTTTTTCTCTCTCTAGTATTTTGTGTGGTGACTGCTAGTGACTTGGGTCTCACCGGACTCTTAGATTTGTCTCCTTGACCCAGGGAGTCTTCACGGTTCTACTTCGTTTCTCCTCCATGTGCAGAGGTCTGGAAACTCTCTTAAGAGTGTACGTGGGAGGCGGTCATTTGGATAACCTTGCTTCCCATCTCTCAGGGGCCACTGCCTTTGTTGCCTAATGTCCAGTGTCTTGGAAACTTTTGTTTTATATATATTTTTAGATGTGAGAGTATGAGAAAATCCAGTTTCTGGTTCTGTATCTTGTGTGGTTTTTTTTTTTTTTCTTTTTTCTTTTCTTTTCTTTTTTATGGTGCTAGGGATTGAACTCAAGGCCTCATGAATTCCAGGCATGTGTTATATCACTAAGCTACACCCCCAGCCCATTTTATGCTCAGTTTTAAATGCTGGAACATATAGGACATAACTAAGAAAAACGGAATATTTATCATTACTACATATTCTGGAAATAACCACCGTTTACTTCTTTTTAGCTTTTGTAC